>DWFO01000318.1:0-21989 GCA_018246595.1 Mimoniades nurscia nurscia
ACCCAGGCACAGAACAAATACTTGTGCTCATCACACAAATATTTATTCTGAGTGGGAATCGAACCCACGACCCCCGGTGCAACAGTCAGGTTCACAAACCACTGCACCAACGGGCCAGTCCAACAACATACATATTAGATACACACACGCACATAGCCAAGAAAATGAATTAGCCAATACTTTTTCATTCTTTTGTCCTCATGGTTTCGAATACATTGAGCTTACTCTGACCCACATTATAAGTAATCAATGTAACAAAGGAAGTTGGAATTCAAAGCCTACTTTAAGTTCGACCCACAATTGACGTGTGCAGTTAACGCTCCGCCTTAATTTGGCGTAAATTAGCTCTGCGCGGCTAATCGAGGCCGCAGTTTACGCGCGATAGTTACACCCAAACAAACTTTAATGACTTAACCAGAGTCACGGATGTAGGTTAAATATATCAGATCCATATTTATTTATTGATCGATTTCTATTGTACAAACATAGAAGAAGCACAGGACATCTGTACGGACTTTGGCATTTGGCATTTGGCATTTGACATTTGGCATTCGGTGGTATTTGCTTATGGTGTGAAGGATCTGATGTCAACATATGTATGGATAATTGTATTAGATGTTAAGGGTTAGTCATAAGACTAAAGTTTTCTGTAAATAAAACATGCTTTTAATGTATAATTCAATAATTATAAATTACTGGTTGACGTTTGTTTGCAATGCTCTGCGTTATACGACCGTGCTAACATCTAGAAGACAGTGCTGCCATCTGTTAAATAGTACCACTGTCCACAACAAAGGACTCTAAGTAGGGATGTCGGCTGTATGTAAAATAAACGCCACGTCATCACAGTTTTTGGTTTAAAGTGCGTGTTTCGAAATTTAAAATCTATGTTGCCGTATACTTAGCATGATGACAATATAACACGTCATTATTGTACCATTACGGCGCAATTCAATTGCCGCACTACTAGCAGTGACAATTAAAAAAAAGTTACGTGAAATTAATTTCTGTCGAAGTTTCTTCAGATTTTAATATAAAGGGAATTTACTAATTACGAAATAAATATTATATAGGTAACACAGAAAAGCAAAGAGTTTTTCAAGCCATATCCAGTCTGGAGTGGATCCTGTTCGGCGGCATTTGTTAATGATTCATTCCAAGAGGGCGCACTAAATTTTCCCGGGAAGGAGCATTTGCTGCGATGAAATATGTTCGAGACGCCGGCCGAAATACATATACATAAGATAGTCCTGGATACATCCGGGCTTTGGTGAAATTTGTAGAAATTCAGGTATCTGTGTCAAATAATGGATTTTGTTTTATTTAAAAGGATCGAAGTATTTTAGCCTTCCGTGGGTTCAGCGTCCCAGGTGCTGGGTTTCGGGTGTTAACCTGAGAATTCACAAAGTTATTTGGTTCAAAAATCAAATATTGCTTGTAAAATAGTGAAGAATATATTATGGTGGAACCTTAGGGAGATCTCCATAATGTGTCAGGTGCTGACTGCGACCGCTAGCCCACACGGCCAGCGTATCCTTTTCATTAGAAAAAGGAAATTATGTTCGGTGCTGCAGCTTTCAACATGCGTTGATGTTGATAATGAAGGTGATAGAACACCTAAATTAGCAGTTATTATTTCATCGGATCGTGTGGCGGACGATATGAACTTTGAACATCAAAATCTCTCTCATAGTTAACATCGAACAGATGTGTCTTAGCAAAAAACGTAAACATAATTGGTGAAACGTGCGACTGTTCTACACTCCTCTGCCTACCTCTTCGTGGATAACAGACGCGATGTTACGTTATTATTTAGTGTTGTATGTTGTATGTTGTTATATAAGAAAGTATAAAGGCTCAATACAGAGGCTTCACCGTACTACTTGCAATAACGGTTCCCTCTAAAATGTGTCCGCTCACAGTACACGTACAATGCTTTATTGAGAACGGATATTGTCCACATCGTTAAATGCACATAGAGCCCTGCCTTTCTGTTGGGAAACGTTATCCAGAGAAGCGCACTACCTTCACCCTATTACAAGGTGCGGTAACGTAGCTGGTAAAACGTAGGAGTTTGACACTTGTCCGAGCACCGCTTTAATAAAATGCAAGCATGATTTTATGTGTATGGTAGTTTGTTAAACTTATCAGACTTGCTTAAGGAGGACGCCTCAAAGATCTTTCAATATAACGAAAGAGTTTAACATCAAATATAAAGCATATCAATAATTTTGATTTTATAAGTTTTGTTAGATTTTGTATATACGACCATATACGAGTATGTACCGGCTTAACTCACATATATTCCGAAAGATTATACATACGTAGGTTAAGCCGTTAGATACGAATATTTAATAATAACAGTAGTATTTACCATTCAGGTGTCATTAATACTGTACTGAATCTGGAATCGCGGAGTCATTATTTCAACTGGCGCAAAATTCGCCGCTGCCGTAGTCAAAGTTTTATTAACTTTTAGTAACTCGGAACGGCTAAATTTCTAGTAGTTATCCCGCGTCCCGTGTTGTGCCATGTTGCGCAGTTGTTTAGTTCGTTTAATATCCGCGATGATGCGTTACGGTGTTATAATTTATTCGCTCTTCAACTGTTTCGTTCGCTTTTGTGCATTTTGTGTGAAGAAACGTCAGTGTCTGCTGAATGTAGACACGTGTTAGGTATATAAGAACAGAGATATTTGGAACTCGATACTCTCTGTCTACCCCTTAATGGATCTGGCTTCATGATATAATAGTAGTATAATTGGTATAAAAGATATGGACGAAAATGGAACAGAACATTGTTTAATATTAAATGTTTAAATTGATTTGGTGTAATAATTGTCAAATACGAGACAGAGTTCCGTGTTACTATAAAACGGTTGATGATCTTGTTGTTGATAATAATGATGATGTGTTTACTTGTCAAAACTAGGGTGTATAATATTAGTGTTTTTGGGCACAACGACATCGAATAGCAAACTTGTAATTAGTCAACGTTCATTGTCATTGTGAATAGGTAATTGTAATAACTGCTAATAGATCATGTTTAAATACTATATACGCTTTATATATGTTCGATAATTATTCCATCGGGCCCAGTGTTTTAACTGGTTAAAATGCGAATTACCCTGAGTTTCTTTGTTGAAGGAAAAACGGAAGTCAAAATTTCTTCATGCCAAGGACTAAGATTAGCGGACCTTGATAAAACCAAAACGCAAACCCCGGGGTGCCTTATATAAATAACATTAACATATATTAAAAAATAGTAGTACAATTCAGCCAGGTATAAATCACCAGTTTAAAAATGTCATGTGTTCGTTTCGGTCTCCTTAATTTACAATTCCGATTAAACAAATGGCGTGTTTTAAAAAATGCTATTTTTAGTGGAATTAATTTATTTTTTATCGCAACTCGAAGATTGTATTTCAATGGCAACACTGATGTGAACTTACATGAATAATGTGTTTTAACATAGTCCTCAGGGGTGACAACGCTGTAGCTTGTGACTCCGGGATGCATCTTGCAAGAAACCTCGCATTCATGCATAAATTGTATATTTTTAAACAGAAAACTCTTTCCACTTTAAAAAACATGAAAAATATTTTAAGTTTAGTACTTTGTGGAAATTTGAGAACACGCAAACTTCTCTATCTGTTATATTGTGTTTCATTTTTATTTCTTTCGCTATATTTGCGTATTTATACTAAACAATATATTAAACATAAATAACATAAACGTACTACGACACGAATGGTGTACAGAAATACATTGGTAATAGATACTGTATTAAATTAGTACCTATTATATAATATGACTTATACCTAATATTACTTAGCCAAAGCCACTGTTTGGCTAATCGATTGAAATACCCAACTGTATCAAAACTTAAACTACATAAGACTCGTATTGTATTAAAACTTCAGAAGCCTTCCAAAACTTGTTAGAAATTCTCCAAGCACGTTGTAAGACGGTTATGCTCTGGAACTGCAGAAGCTGCATTGCATTTGCAGTACTGTATCAAAAATTCGAAAGAAGAATGAGAATAGGGTTCTCGAATATGAAGTAGATGCCGCTCTCGCCAAGCGAGACAGTGTGCTAGAATTATTCAGTTAAGTTGAAACATGAGCTTCGATACAGATGTGACAATCGAGGTAGTGACTATGTATATAGTCAAGACAAAAATATAATAAGTACCTATTGTACATCAAATGACTTGCGTTTCTCTTCTCTGCGCCTTAATACATCCAGAAATATCAGTGAATTAGAAGAATTTGTCAGAGATCTGTAAATAAAACCTTTGTCTTCATATAATGTACATGTTGTGAGCATGTTGACGAAACTCAAATACGAAATTTCAAAACCTTCGTTTGTCCATCCGTCCGTTTATCCGGGTTAATATACAAAGCGACTCGGGTTAATATACAAAGCGACTCGGGTTAATATACAAAGCGACTGGATCGGTTTTGGCGATCAATTCATTGATATGCAGAAAAGTTTTCAAACATCGCTTTCGATCAGAAACAGAGATGGATTAACAGTCACGTATCTGGACGGGCTCATGTTTCACGGAATTGAGCACTTCGTACGTTTCGAAAACGAAAATGCTTTACACGAGCATCCGCAAAGTATATTTTCTAGTAATTTAAAGGAATCATTATTAAATATTGTTGATGATACTGATTTATTTTTGATAATTAATATATTGTTTTAATATATATTGTTGACTGACCCTTTGGTGCAGTGCTTAGTGAATCTGCTTGCTTCCTTTAAATAAATATCAAGTTAAGGCATGGGGAATGTGTTAATGTTTGTATAGACTATGTAACTTACTATGTCAATTGCTATGTAGCTATGTAACTTTTTATAGACTGTGTTTTTATTAGACTGGTCCGTTGGTGCAGTGGTTAGTGAACCTGACTGTTGCGCTGGGGGTCGTGGGTTCGATTCCCACCCACAATAAATATTTATGTGAGAAGCACAAGTATTTGTGCTGTGACTTAAAGTAAATAAAACAATATATATCTAAGTAAGTAAAAAATATATATGTAAGTACATATTTATATGTAGTTTATCAGCTGTCTGGGTACCATAACACACGCTCTCTTGACGCTTACTTTGGGATCACATGGCCGTGTGTGGAGATGTCCGAACATATTATTATTATTGCTATTTATGCAGACTGAGAAACCTCAAGTTATAAAGTCATATAAAAGAAAAATAAACAAGCAGACCACTACTATACTCAAGCATATACTATTTTCCGAATTTTTTTTATGTTAAACACTTATCAGAAAATATACTTTTTTAGAACCAGGCGCGGCAGTCAGACGGAACAACTGATGGTGAGTGGTCACCGTCGCTGATAGATGTTTGCAACATCAGAGGAGTTACCATAATGTTGCTTGCGATCATTTAAATTTAGTGCTAATAAAAGTTTAGTATATCGGGAAATTATTGATCTAATAATGTGCCCAGTGTCAGCCAGCCCAGTGCTAATGTGACTTTAGAAAACTGTCTTTTGTACTACGAAATTCCTTCCCTTCCCCCCTTCCTCCTTCCCCCTTCCTCCTTCCCCCTTTCCCCTTCCCTACCTCGTGAAAAATCTAGCTTAATTATTTTTCTAATAATAATAATAATAATGATTTTCAGTAGTTACCATATTTTTGTCCCATGATAAACGACTCTGTTATGGATATACTGAAAATGGTCCGAAGTATACATTGCCTGTTGCGGACCTCGTAATCGTCTGAGGTGCTCTCCGCATATGACGTCATTTATAACCAAGTATTCATCCCACCACATCCTTCCGTACTGTGTTATAATATTACGAAGAATATTTCTGCTACGAAGATACTTTTTTCACTTTATTATAGTCAAAATAATAAATTAAAAAACGACAAGTAACTTGTGAAATGTACTGCACCCGAGTGTACTACACACCTCTGCATACACTCTTCGGGGATTACAACCGTGATGTTACGTTTTAAAAAAAATTGAAAGTTATGCTTTCTTATGAATTACACGTATACCTATATCATTTTACAACACTGGTCAAAAATGTAAGTTTCTAAAATAAGGTAACAAATTAAATATAAAAAAAATTGAAGTCCTTTTTACATTATGTACTTTTAAATTGTGTTAATACATATTATTAATCATACATGTTTTGGGGTCAATATACACAAAGATCAATATTTATTTCAATTTTACAATACTGTATACATAGAGGATAAAAACAAGCGATAAAATGGAAAATATTAATATGTAATATTAGATAGCAGGCCGGCCCACGCTGCGTCAGAACTGTACAATATCTGGATCTTCAGTTTCCTATTCTGTGGCATTGTTTAATGATTTATTCCTGGGGGTGCACTAAATTTGCTCGGCGAGAAGCATTAGACCCGGTGAAATACGAGCGAGACACGACTGGAAACATATAACTTGTATAGGATGTACAGATACTGTTGTACGTAATAGAATTGGAACATAAGACTAATAAATTGTGATTGTTTAAATTTGGAACAATCACTCGTGTCGCGTGTTTTATATTACTTGTGTCGCCATCTGTGTTCGCATTTAAACGGTGTAACAACTCGGATTGTAAATATTTAAGAATAAAATAGAGCTTTGTTCTCCCAAAAAACATTGAATTGCATTGATAAAAAAGTGTTAAAGGAATTATTTTTTGAACTTAATTTATCTTGCGCAGTGTGCGTTGAGGAATACCTTGGCCTTTATTGTAGGTAATAAACGATATTCAGACACCAATTCCAAATGAGATTTAAATGACAGTATTATTCGAAAGCTATTCAATGTTAGTTGTAGTACAATATGAACTTTATGTGCATAACAATAAAATTGATTTTCATTACTATTAAAAATAAACAAAATTTACCACATTACGAATTGTAGGTAGTTAACAAAAGAAATTTAGACGCTGCCGAAATATTTGATTTGTTGATTATGTGTGATTGATGACAAGCCATTGTGACGGCGAGTTTACGACTGTTTCATGTATTAGAACGCGTTCGTTGAACATTAGAAATATTTCACAATAGGCTTGTTATTCACAAATGATGACAGTGACAGTCTAGCAGAGTTAGATCCTGATAACCTAGCAGAGTTTACGCCAGTAAACTTCGTTTAAGTTAGTACACTACTTTGGAAAGTTACGTCATTTTTGAAATTAATTATCACCGTCTGAAAATATATCCTTAGGAAATCGACATATCTTAAGAGTTTGGCGTAACGGTCCCTAAGCCAGCTGAAGTCTACCAAGTCGTACTTGACCAGTAATGCAGATATTACGTTTTTTATTATGATGTAGATACCCATATACCTACAATTATTTCAATATCTAAGTATCTCGTACATTTGCAAAAATCTAATATTTTATTGCGAAGGAGGAAAATTCCAAAAAAATGTGTATTAGTTTTCTATTCCGTAGAGGGAATACAAAAAAGCTACGAACACGGCATTTTATTCGTCGACTGAATACCGTATGATATTCTTATACATTTGAAAATCTGGATAAATTCTTTTTATATACCGTACATTCTTAGTTTTGACCCAAATAAATATATTAACATAACAAACTACCCTACGGTGTACCACGTGTTTAATTAAAACTTGTGACTTCCTACTTCGATCACGTAATCACAGAGTCATGCTACGTCACAATTGCAGAGTCAGCCGCGCGTTCAATGCCCACGTGCGTGACCCGCCGCAGCTAGTCGCGAAATAATCAAAAACTCGTTAGTCTCGCTCAATAAGTGATTCAATAAATCTCAACTGTACCCCTAACTTTGCATTTAACTAAACGTATTGCATCGTTATAACTTTTTGTTGTACGTTATAAGCAATATAAACTACCTATGGCTTTTTTACACTTGGAATATGATTGGCTCATTATTAATGGTTAGTGAACCCGACTGATGAGTACAAACTGTTGGGTTCGATTCCTACTCAGAACAAATATTTGTGTGATGAGCACTAATGTTTGTTTAATGTCTATTTTTAAAAACAGTATCTATATATTTGTTTATATGTATGCAGTTTATCGTCATTGTGATTAGCACAAGACAGGCTCTCTTCAGGCCTACTTCGAGATCAGATGGCCGTGTGTGAAGATGTCCTAAGATATTATTATTATTATTACTGTTAGGGGTTTTACATATGCTGAACAATTTTATGAGGATTACGTATATAAACTTTTATTTACGATAAATTGAATGAGATAGGGCCAATCGGTATGAATTTTGGTAATTTTACGTAATAATATTCTCAGCGTTCCTAAACTTAACATAAAAAACAAAAATAAAAATTTTGTAGGCGCCACGTCGACGAACATCTAAAATTTTAAGAGATAGCAACTAACAAGATTAGAGAGACAATATCTGAGAAGAAATTCTGTTGGAATTAACACAGTTAGCCACCGCTTCTGTTGGATAAGCAAATAATTTAGCAGAGACGAAGGAGATTTGGGGCCGGAGCAGCTATTTATTTTCGGAATCATTTTCAAAACTACTTAAATTCAAGCTCGTTGTAATATTTTCAAATATATAAATATAAGAACACACTTGCAACATACAATACCTCTCAATGGTTTTCTTTTTTTTAAGCATAAATTTTTATAAGTCTTATAAATTCTAATGTGGGGCGAGTTGTGCAAATAAATGTTTTCTCGGCCTTTCTGCCTTTTTATCATAAATATCATCATATATGATCATATAAATTTTATCATAAAATACTTTCCAGAAGAAGCATGTCCATCCTTGTAGACCTGACATACTTCTCCATGGATATTTGGCAGTCGGTACTGTCTACCGGCAAGGGTTCCGGCGTGATGACATAATAATAATAATCTTTTTTTAACTATTGAGCTGTAATATAATGTACATGCTATATCTATGTTATTGCACACAGTGCCTCAAGCGCGTTTGAGTGACGGGCGAGCTTAGAACGTTTTCTGAATGCTCCTATACGACGCACTCAGAGAATTCTAGAAACTTCGATGTATTTCGTTTCTTTTTCATAAATATGTTAAACGTTAAGAGGAAATGTTGGAGATAATGTGTAGAATCGCTATTTACAGTACCATTATACTTAGTAGTATTAGTGAATAGAAAATTCATGTTTCTCACATTAGCTCTATTGTGGCAAAATAGTGTGCTTAACAATAATATAATTACGTTACATAGCAAAGAAATAAAAGTCCAAAATATCCAATATTACTTTGCTCGACACGGTGATGGAACCCAAGACCCTTAGCTCAGCGGTCGCGCTTAAAACCACTAGACCGAAGAGGCAGGCAAGGCGAAATAACTCAAATCTGAATTTTGCTTACTTAGGCTATTTGGTTTTGCAGCTGTTAAGAAATCAACAAACAATATAACATTATCTTAATAATGTTCCGCGATGAAAATAGTCTCATGAACACCCGCAGAGAATAAATATCCACAGAGAATAAACAACCATGGAATTTTCGGGCGGACCGCGTGGGCGTTGCGAGATCAAAAGTACATGGCCTGGCACCCCCGTGAGCCACGAATTGTTGTGGGTGTCGAGAACGGCACACGTCTTATTACTGCGTGGTACGTAACTATTACTTATTCTTATCGTTAAATTGTTTTGTGAGTTTTGTGATCCCTGAAGAGGTAGGTAGGTAGAGGTGGTGAGCCTATTGCTAACTATTTAATACACGCTCGTCTTAACAACAGAAGAGAGGCCACTAATAAAGGATTTATAAGGGAAAATATCGACACTGACAGCTTGCGTACTTCGACCATTCAAGGAGCTAAATCTTAGAATAAAATACAACTTAAAAAGAATCCACTTTAAAAGTTTTAGCAAAAATGTGCACAGTACACAGTAGGTAAGTCACTATCGCAACAAGATGTGTCCGTCCTGAATTGTAAAATTGTTTCGTTTTAGCATTTAGAAGCTGCAGAACTTTCGTCCACATGCATCGTTCTCTTCACACAGGCGCGCCGGCTTCGGAGACTTTGGCAAACGTAAGACAAGTACTAACCTAAGTCTTGGTCTAAAGTGATTATTGAAGAAGTGCGTCAGATTTATAAGGATACGGTGTCACTCGGGGTATGTCCTGGTTACCCCGTAAAGGATTTCGCATGAAGTAAAATGTTAATAACTTGTGCTACTCTCGGTCATAATCTACATAACTGGTAATACTCTACATAACTCGGTAATACTCTACATAGCGCATTAAAGTACTGTTATAGTCAGTTACTGTAACTCTACAGAGCCAAATGAAAACTCGTTGAGTCTCAGCGGCAATTCTAATAATTACAAACTTAAAACTGATACGCACAAATTTAATCATGGCTGCTTAGTGGTAGAAATAGATGTCCATGTAACCTTTGAAAGAAATTTTTAAATGTCAAGTCATATACTAGTCATAACGAGACAATATTTTTACTAACAATGTCGAAAGAAAGAAACTTAATGACCGACGAACCATAAAATTGAATAGCGAATATGCATAATAACTGGTTAAGGTCATTTCTGCAGGTTATTTCTGCAGGTTGTTTAATAGTTAATGATAGTTAAATAATAGATATGAACAACTGATATTAACTCATCTAAGCCTATTCGTAAAGCTCTGTTCAAGGTAGGTTGCACATGCCATGGACGATAGTAAGCCTCTAGTGACAGTTTGTCATTTACTAGCCTTTCCAAACAAAACGTCTACATTTTCTCAACCTAAATCCAAAGATATTATGAATAGGTAAGTAGATAGATAACTCTATTGTTTAAATGACATCAGGTATTATTCATAAAATACATACAGACACAGTCAATGAAAACATCCAATGACTTTATGGTCAAAACCGATTCTTCCTTTCTAAGCAACTTACAAAATAACAACCGAAAAAGATTGTTGCCAAAGTAAAAGCAAAGGTGGTAAGCGTAGTACACACGATAACATAATTGACACATACAAACTAAAACAGTAGGATTATGTTACTAGTACATTTTTCTGTAACTGTGACTAAGTGTATCGAAGACCGAAAACGACATCGTGACTAAATAAGTTTCGCATTCAATATGACATTGGACATGGGGACAATACGAATTGTTACTCTATGGTGTGGACTATAGAGGTTACGTTTGTCCTCGTATTCTACCCTATTACAGTTATTACTACTCACTAAGTAGTTATAGAACTTCCTTAACTTCGCCACGACCCCTCAAGGACGTCGCGAATTCCTTGCAACTAAAGCCATGGCTAATAAGGAACGGAATATTTGTGATTTGAAGTAAATTCACACGTAATAGTATTAATGGCCTTAGTCGTTTGCCAATAAATCTATTGCTCATTTTTATTTACTAATTTGTACTTAAATATGAACCTAGTAAGAATTCCATACAATATTTCATTCAGCATTTCCCTCGAGGGATAGTATAGCAAAACGAATTAGCCTATTTTATTTCAAAGTTGAACATATTATGTATATATAATACAAATATTGTTCGTGGGTAACTTCAATAAAATAATTTCAGCTGTTTTGATGCAAAAACCCAACAAATAGAAATACAATAAGAAAGAGACAGAAATATATACTTTCTTATGTACATGTAGGCAAATATAATGTTATGATATATGACGATTTCGACTGCCTCGTTGGTCGCGTGTTTGCGACCGCGACCTCTAATCCAGAAATACTGGGTTCAATTGCCGGGTCGGGAGAAACTAAATTTTTCAACTAGAATTTCTGATAGTGGCTCGGAGTCTGGATATGTGCCCAGTGTATCGCAATAGGCTCACCCCTATACCATAGTGAGATGTAAGCGTAACTAAAGAAACGTCTGTATAATACTATATCCATAAAAACTATATAACTACATGTATTTCAGAAATATACACGTAGCAGCATAAATCGACGTAGGCGCCGTTACTAATACATAGCTAAATTTGATGACAATTTAATGTTGCTTCTGCTTACTTGATAGGCGCATAGTGGAATAACAAACAAACGGATACAATTTAATTCATCCGCCAATGCGTGCCGCATTAGATATAATAAAAAAAAGTAACATCATGATTCTAATCGAAAGCATAGGCAGAAGAGTGAAGTACACTCCTACGATTCACCAGTTACGGTTACGTACATACAAACGCCATACAAACATATATACAAATAATTCTGTATCATATAGGCACAGACAAGTATTCGCTGTAGCTATATGCATTACAAAATCTTTTATAAAAAGCAAATTCATATGTACATACATTAATAGCAGTTTTAATATAAGTATCAATTTATTACACATATACGATTAGAGTTCATAAATCACAGTTTTTTAATCGACCTTAAACTGTTAGCATCAACAAATCCTTCTTCTGTGTAAGAAATTCCACGTAAGTCACACAATGTGTTATTTTACGAAAAGCTACCGTAATTTGATACTAACGACTAAATGCAATATGGATGTTGATATCTACATATATATTTATACGTGAAGAGAAATCTTCGTATCCCTTTTTTAAAAATAATGCGCGCACGGAGCCGTAACACTTCATATAGTTTAACTTTATGTACATACAAGTGTCCAGGAATCTAACATTTATATGAAATATGCATTAAAAATAAAACATTTATGCGAGTTAATTCGAGGTACCTATGTGATAATCAGTTGTCTATCAGTAGCCTAGAGTGAGGATCTATAGAGGAACTCTATCATATAAACGTCGATAAAGTTCACATTGAAAATGTTATTGAATTACATTCAAACGCTACTGGACCACTAGTAAATATTAATAGATCGATAGATCGAAATGTTAGTTAAAATATAAATCTACATATACATATATATTTAATACATGGTTTGTACTAAAATAATTGGTAACTGTGAACAAATAGTAGAATTGAATTAACTTTGGTCAAACTGCACATAATCAACCGCAGCAAATTCAATTAGTTTGAATTTGATAACAAGCACTCCGAATTGGTTTTGCGAATTACAGTTTAGTTCAAGCTCGGGCTAATCATATAAAATAAAATTACATACCAACATATTAAATTAACATATCTATTTTTCTAAATTGAAATTTTTAGTAGTGGCTCGGAGTCTGGATTTGTGCCTTATGTATGGTAAAAGGTTAAACCCCTAGACCGTAGTGGGCGTAAACATAACTGGTGAAGTGTGGGAGAACTACATTCCTCTGTGTGCCCCTATGGGGCATAAAGGCGTGAGTTACGTTACTAGTTCAATGAAGTTTCTGCATTGACTAATATGTGTAATTTTATTAATTGTAAGCATCTAAGCATGTTACATTAATGCTTTATTAAGTTTAGTACTATTATATAGGTATTACTTTTAGAACAGTTGCATAAATATCTTCTGAAAATGTTTGATCAAGGTCCCACTTCATTCAAGTTTATGCTGTTATATTCAAATACATCTAGACTGTGAGATCCTTGAATGGAAACCTATGTATTTCCAAAGTCTTAACAACAGTGCAGCGTACTTCTATCTCTCCTAAACTCTGGAGCAGTAAAGTTAGACTCTTAGCTTCCTGTTTCCCGCGCTACGCAAATGTTTATACAAATACTCGACGTAATGGATTTATGTATTCACAATTCTTTAAGTAAAAATTATTCTTATTAACCTCACGAGCTTCTTTCCATTCACCACTCTTTATATACAAGCAATAATTGTTATTGAGTTTTTCTACGTCTGGATCGTTGGTCGAGTGAGTGCCACTGCCGATCGAGAGATCCTGGGTTTTAATCCCCGTCGGCTACTATGCGGTTTTTCTAACTAGGCTTTCTAGTTGAAATATCTGGTAGTGGCTAAGAGTCTGGACTTGTGCTCAGTGTATGGCTTTAGACTATGTCTTTACCATGGGACGCTGCCATGGAAAATGGGGAGTTTTACACGCCTCTTCTTAATCCTTTTGAACAATATAGACGTGATCTTTTGTTATATTACTTTAAACTTTTGGTATTGCAGAAATGTCACCTACTACTTTTTTTAAAGTCTCGGAAACTGTCATGCTTTTATGAAGAGAGAGATGAATTTTTATGAGTATTTGTATGAGAGATGCATTTATATATAACTCGATTATAGTATCTGCCTGGTTAAAATATTATTTAAAAGTTACTAAGTTCCATTTATATATCAATTAAATTTATTAAAAGTTACTACTCTCTCAATGTTGTTCAATTAATGAGGTTTGTTATCCATAATCATAATTAAGTAATTGACAAAATAACTTTAGTTACAAAGACAAGTTACATCTTCTATTAGAACCAGTAGGGTTAGAAATTTGCAAACTCCGCAGGAGCTCCCGGAGGACGTTGTAAAGTGCGGCCTCAAACGTCAAAGCTTTAAAGGGGTTAAGTTTGTGGTGCTCTGAGTATTAAACTTTGTAAGGATTGCAACATTGTTTCAAAGTTTCTTTTTTCAATTAGCTAAATTTAATTTTGGAGATATGTTAGTGATATTTACTCAATTATTCATTCTCTAGCATTCAATCTGCGTTGAAAGTGGGAACTTGTCCCAGGCATTTATAAAAGTAGGAGAAAAGAACAAAATTTACTTTATATGATAAGAAGAGTTAATTGCACTTATTTATACAAACTAACAAACATTTAAATCTTATAAGTAATGCACATTATTACAACTAAGATGAATATAGCAATATTATAGAAGAATATAACAAATGTTTTAAACAAGCTCTTTTAAGATGCTTTCCTAATTCTATTAGACAGCTCATCCCAGAGGACTGAGTCCAGAATAGATACAATACTCCACAGCAACTAACAGACCCCGACACTTTAATTCAAGTCATTCGTGGTTCGTACGAAGTTTATGCTGCTCTTTGATTTGGTGTAAATGACGTGTAGGTGCAGGGTGGGGGCTAATCGAGGCCGCAGTTAACGATAGGCGATGGTTAGAAGGGAGCAAACTTTAACACTTTAACCGGTATCACTAACGAAGAACTTTGAGCACGATTGATGACTGGGGCGTGACCTCAATAATCAGGCTATATGTACATACGATTATATCTTGCTGTTATAATTGTGGAAGTTTTTGTGTATGTTCGTTACACTTTTACACTGAAACAGCTTGACGGATTTATCACAACATCACGCCTAAATTTCCCTAAAGAAGTAAGCCGAGAAGTGTAGTACACTCCCATGTTGTGCCAGTTAAGTTTATGTCCCACTATGTAATAGGGTGAATAGGTAGAATTTTAAGTAGAAATTCTCGTCACCATAATTATTATCATCATCAGCCTATTGCAGTCCAGTGCTGGATATAGCCGACCCCTGAGGGGTTATGCCCCTAATGCCCTAATGCCCTATGCGCACGCTGGACATGCGGGTTGAGATCGGTGAGCACAGCTATTCACACCGCCTACGTTGCTGACCTAATTTTTTGCCACAGTGATATAAAAATCCGTAATTGTACAGTATGTAGTGTAGAATTCCAGCGGATATCGGTCTGTTTATCTAGATGACTTGGCGTTAGTAGTGAATAATATATTGATGGATTAGCCTGACAAATTATATACGTGTTGAAATATAATTGTTTTTACCCAAATTGTGTAAAGACGAAAAAATAAATTTAGATTAAAATAATAAAAAAAATTCTCAGTGATGTGGGAGTTTTCAAAACACAGTAACAGAGTACTCCAGGGCAACGCGTAACATCTCTGGTGTGGTAACTGTTATCTATAATCACTAGCTATTGGGTGGCTTGGTAACCAGATCATGAAAAGACTGAGGAAATCGATTATACCTCTACAGAAAGAAAGAGAGAGAGAGAGAGAGTCATTCATTTAGTCGAGGATAGGAATTATAATTTTTCCCCTTCATACCGTCATTACGGAAGATGTACGACCAGAAATAAAGAACATTTGCGCTGTCATCACAATCCGCAAATTGAGCAGTAAGAAATTGTGGAAAATCCGGAGCGGAAAGCGAAGAGAACTAATTCATTGTCATTAATTTTTCATTGGTATCAATGGCAGAGGATGGTAAATGCTGATTTAGAAGATTCAGATAAAGGTTAAGGGGAAATAATTTACTAGCTCTTACGCCTACCTTTGGTTGATTTAGTTGGTCTTTAGGTTGATTTTGTCTTCATTTTTGTGTATATTTTCTTAACTTATTTCAGTATTTTTGTTAGGACACGGATATTATATGTGTAGCAATAGTCACCACGACCTCGCTTCAATTAGTGGCAGCTCAGGAAAAAGGGTCTCGGGTAGGTCTGAAACTACTCAGTCTATCCCCAAGAATCGTACGTGAACAGAGCCGGTATACAATTTAATCGGTATTGTTTACGGTTGGTTTCGATAGACCGAACTTCTATTTCGACTTCGGGAGTCGATCAGGATTCTTTCCCGCAAAATGGCGTTGAGGTAACACGAGGTAATAGATTTACTTTCGGCGTGTAGCCTTGTAGGATAAAGAAACAAAAGTCGAGTTTGCTGAGAAGAGTTTCTAAATTAGCCCCGTCTATTATTAAGATGAGAAGATCCTTTTGAATAAATATGTGTTGTAGATTTCCATAATTAATGCATGCTAGTGGAGTGGTGTTATGTATGCGTTGGTAACGAAAACCCATATGACACTCAGGTAAGAAGAACACTGAGCGCTACATTTCTTTGCAGACCTGATGCCCAACGCTACTTTAATATCTTACAATGCAAAATGATTTCAATTCATTTTTGACATCTTCTACAATATTTCTTCATCGTCAACTCTAAACAATGACACAACTCATATCCTTTTTATGTTTTTATCCATTTATTAACCTCATATAGTTAATAATGAGTACACAATTAGACAATTTACTATTTGAATTAGTTTAAATAACTTATAGTTGGTGTTCTCTTACATTTGAAATTACATGATTGTTTACATCAATAATCTATGAAAACTAATTAAAATTGAGATGACATCTAATGTTGAGATCGTAACTGAGGTTAAAGTAAACTATAGTGTTACATTCATAACTGCTGGAATGGATTGTGATTTTGTTCGTTTCTAAAGCAAAAACGCTGTTACGAGCAGCTGCGAGCGGATAATGGGAAATGTCAATTTATGTGTATGTGCTTGTACAAAGCTTTGTGGAAATCTACTGACTCACCTGCTATGGCACGTCCTAGGAGCAGTGTGCTGAATATAATGGACAGCGCTCGCCCTCCGCCCCTTGTCACCATCTTGACGCTTTACGAGTCCAATTGCCGTCAACTATAATAGTCACGACTCATGCTCGCGAACTCGGCGACACTTCAAATGGTTCTCGATATTACACACATACTATTTTACGGTATTTTCGCACATCCTCAACCAATTTAATGATAGTCTTGAAGAACGTCCTAACTTGTGATTTAGAATTGTATAAATTTTTCGAATTAGTATTTTAAAATGATATTAAGGAATTGATTAAATTTCAGAATGTCGCTTTTTCGTACTTATAATAATAACGTATATCTAAAGATTCGATTGTTAACGGCGAATGGGTAATAGTGAAATATTGATTAAAGGTATCTAAGATTCAAAGTAAGCAAAATACACTAAAAGGTTTATAAGACGAAAGTGGCAATGAAAATAGAATATTTAAAGACGATACAACGTGCATGCAAGATAATTAGAAAGGAAGAAAGCAAGTTTAAATTGTGGGTTCTTTCCTCAACGTGGGTTTTGGAAAATTTTGGGGATTATTAAACTTTGTTGTTAGACAATGGAGCATGTAGTTTCTTTATAACAATTGTGAAATCCATAAAATGTATCCATATACGAGTATATGTATAAGAAATGATTTGTCTAACGTCACCCTAATAGCAGGTCCTAATAAACTTTAAAAATTAAAGTCGAGTTTATTTCAAACATAATTGTGTATATGTATATCTAATTACTTTCAACATTAAATTTTAGTCCATCACTATTATCCAATTTATTTTCAACTTTCCCGTAAAATATCACTTTTTTGCTAAAAGATAGAATAAAATAAACATCATAATGGTGCGTCATTTAAATGCTTATGTTCTTCACAAACAGAGGAAATCTCAAAATGGGGTACACTGTCTTTCTTTTCCATCCCGTTGGGAATACAAATGTGCCATGAATACATATGTTCCGTGGTGGGCTAGGCGTAGTGGAATGTAGTTATCCAATCAGAACTGTCTATCTACATATATCCAAGAGAGGTACAAAATTTGATAAATAAATAAAAATATACTTCAGAGTTCTCACAATTGTTTTCATTAGTAATTAATACATACATATCTTTACGCCAGGTCAGTTACGGGGTAAGCAGAGAGCACTGATTGCCAAATATCTCATCTTCATCACTCTCTTCATACATAAACTTTGGTTTCGGAGACTTCTGACTACTTTGTGATTTTTATCCCTACAAAGGTAACAAAACAACAACTATGGTTAACCAACAATAGTTGTTGTTGTTGGTTGTTTAGTTGATTAACAAACTTGTCGGTGTCAGGCCTTGTGCCGCGAATCTGTAACCAAAGTTAATTAGTGTTTTGGAAATATACATTGTTATTCTCGTGAACCTACTATTTCCTTGATAGAAAAACTTCGCTGTGTGAATTACTTCCACAACGAGTGTCTACTGAAAAGATAAATCAACTTTTCATGAGAGCAGTTAATATTAATATACAATGTAACTGTTAATACATGCCCTCTGCCTGCCCCGTAATGAACATAGCGTCACGATATCATCAGCAACCCTTTTGTCGTTCCACCATTGGACAGGGGTCGCCTCTCAGAATGAAAAGGATTAAGACCATATTTTTATCTGTTATACCTACTGAATAGACTAACTAGCTATTGGCTACAGTCTTGCCTGGTGATAAGCAATGAGTAATAATAAAGTCTAGCAATTAATACACTTTTTATCTTCTTCCTCAAGCCGATAGCTGATCTGACTAATGTGATGAAAGGATCAGTCGCAATGTCCAGGGTGCGCCGGGCAATATATGTTCGTAGTTGATCAGACACAGTCGCCGCTCAGGGAGGCTCCTTTTATGCATCCCCATAAATTTTATGAAAGAGTCATATTTTACCATACCCACATAAGATATAAATATGTAAAACGGTCACATTTCATACATTGGAGGAAGCTTGTGTCTAACAGTGGATGACAATTGGCTGAAAGGATACGATGACAATAATGATGATGGAAACATTAGGTTTTAAAATGGTGAAAACATTAGTTATTTATGATAACTAACAACTTATATTTGCAAATTTTTGAAAAGGACTTGAAGTTATTCATTATTGATTACATTATTACCAAATAATGTAATGATAAAAAACTCGTAACAGTGTTACTTTAGCAACAGTAATGATACGAACTAATTGTGATATGTTGATCAAGACTTCAAAAACGTCGTTAATAATCTCAACGATATTAAATCTTCGGCTCCAGTTGCTATGAGTGGAAAAATCTAAATTTTTTCGTGAAAAGCTTTTGCAATTCATGTTACCGAGGGTGCTTTTCAAAAGCAGCTTATTTCACTGACCCGCCTCTGATTTATTAACGAACTTCTTTCTAGCCACAAGCCGAGCGCACATTATAGACTAGACTTCTGGTAAATAAATAAAGAGAATTACGAAATTTGTAACACAGGTAGAAATGGTGAGGTGGAAGAGATGTGGCAGAAATATAGATGTAGATAATATTGTTTGGGAATTGTTTTATGTTGCTATTTAGCATTTCAGTATACCCACAAATGGCCCAAATAGAATTACGAAATAGTGCTCCCGTAGGTGTACTACAGACAAAAATGTTAATCTTCTGTTAGCATCATATCTAGCCATATACATAAACTGTACAAAGTCTTAAAAATTTATATATTAAAATGTAACATCACATCTGTAATCCCCGAAGAGGTAGGCAGAGGAATGTAGAACACTCCCACGATTCACCATTTACGTTTACGTCCCACTATGGAATAGGTGGTGAGTCTATTGCCATACACCGGGCACATATTCAGACTCCGAGCCACTACCAGAAAATCTAAGTTAGAAAATTTTTGTAGTGGCCGATCCGGCTATTGAACCCAGGACCCGATCGGCAGTCGCACTTGCAACCAACACGACCAACGAGGCATATAGGTATTATCTTAGTAAAGTAATGCTGCAACTTATTAAAGTCGTCGAAAGTCAAACATTAAGCCAAGTAGGTATAACAGATGATGCATGAGCAACCGTATGCTGGCCATGCCTGGGACTTACCGCTATGTTTTTGCCTTATGTATCAGATAGATAATATTAGTTATTAAAAAAACACCTAGGTCGAAATTTATCAACAAGAATATATCTCAAACGAAAGAATCGATTTAAAAAAAATGGAGTGTTATCGATATTGATTTTTCGGTAATAGACAAGCGATCCGCTGTATAAATCGTTCTAATATATAACTTAAAAGTTATTTAAAATAATATATAATTTCGTAATTATACGAATCAGTTTATTTCGACAAAATACCAATATTTTGTATCTACATGACAAAATACGAGATTTTTGTATTCAAGAAGTAATAAATTGTACAATGGATTTCAATACGTAGAGATCTGGTGAAAACTCAATTTCCGAAATTGAATCTAGGGTGTTTTGTCGAAACTGGTCAAAATCGAAACTTTATCGAACACTTACTTTAATCAGAATACGAGTACAAATTCGTATAGATATTTATATGCAAACAAATGATATCATAAGTTTTAGTAAAGTATAATTTACAAGCAATGATTGATTCGAATGTGCATTTGATAAAGACTCCATCATTACACTAAGTTTATATATTTTTTTAATCTAAATATTTAATTAATTTATGGCTGCCTGGTTTCTTGTCTTGGTTGCAAGTGCGACTGGCGATCGGGAGGTCCTGGGTTCCAATGTCGGGTTAGGCACTACTGGATTTTTCTAGTTTAGATTTTCTAGTAGTGGCTTGGAGTCTGAAATGTACTCGATGTGTGTCAATAGGCTCGAGACCTATTCCATAGTGACACGTAAACGTAACTGGTGAAACGAGGGAGTGCTCTATAATCCTCTACCAGCCTGTTCGAGGATTCAGGCGTGATGTTACATAACATTTTTAATTTCCATAATCAAGATATCTATCACAAAACTTTTATGATGATCGTAATTCAAAACTCTCGAAACTCGGTAGCAATCTCGAACCTCCAAATCGTTTAAGAATCCAAATTTAGTTTGAATTCTAAGCGCCCATCATTGAGAACAAACGATGCACGCTTGTTGAACGGTCGTCTTCTTTATACGTTGTATTCGATCGTAGACTGTCGCCGTGGAACGACCGTGGCTCGGGGTGGCCATTAAGGGCCGCTGTGCCTGTGTGTATTCGGTGTTGCCAACACATTACACGTTTTCGGCAACGCCTTGTTGCTCAGTCACGCGAAGCGTTCGCTCAATTCATTATATGAGTGTTCAACAATTCCGTACAGGTTAAATAATTATTATACGCCCGCGATGAAATACTGACCTTAAAAAATTCTAAACGTGTTAAAACGTTATTAAGGAGTGCCTTACGTACCATATTAAAGGTAATAATATTTTTTAATAACGACACGTGTAAGTGTCCCAAAATTGAATAGTTAATAAATATAGTTTGGACTGTAGATAGAAGTAGATAGCTAGTAGATGGATAGATGGATAGTAGAGCTTGATTTGATGATGATGACCATCTAATTATCATGATGACGAAAATCATAAGATTGACGATCATATGAAGCACTATTCCAATCAATTACTTTTCCATTTGAATGGCGAGAATAAAATGTTACATGCGATTTTCCATTTGAATTATAATTTTTGAATGACAGTGAGTGCAGGGAATAGTGTGAATGGAGCCTTGAGTAAGCTTTTGAGTTGCCACCGACTGAGTCAGCGGACTCGGTTGGCTATACACAACTCGGTGCTTACTCCAACGCTACTTTATGGAAGCGAGAGCTGGGTATGTAAGAAAGAT
>DWFO01000319.1:0-21986 GCA_018246595.1 Mimoniades nurscia nurscia
GGAATAGGTGGTGAGCCTATTGCCATATACCGGGCACTTATCCAGACTCCGAGCACACTACTAGAAAATCTAAATTAAATTTTTTTTAGTAGTGCTCGACCCGGGAATCGAACCCAGGACATCCCGTTCGGCAGTCGCACTTGCAACCAACACGACCAACGAGGCAGTGAACTTGAATATTTAATACATAATTTTTTTATAATAATCAAATGTATTTAATTGTTTGTCGAACTTTTCACGAATTCGCTTACTTTAAGCGTCATAATATTGCCTCGCCCTATTACAATCTAACCCGTGAATGAAGTGAAGCTAAAAAGAAAACTTTAATTACAAAGTCCTATGGGAACCCCTTCGTTTTCTTTCATTCCTTTAATTTCGCGATCATGTTCCCTGGAGGCGTCCGGAGATTTTTTCTCCGAGAACACGCCTTTAACAAAGTTTACTGTTTCAAATTACTTTGTTCTCTTTCTGTACATTAAAACGAGATAAGGTTGCCTTAGGGCATGACTGTACTGAGCGATTGAGCGCCTTGACTGTCGTTTTAGGGCGTTTTCTCACTTTACAACGGATATTTTGAATAAATATTTTATTATTTTATATTAAAATATGTATATAACAACATATATGTATATATGTCTGTGTACATATGTAGTTTATCTGCCCTCTGGTTACCATAACACCAGCTTTGTTAATACTTACTTTGGGATCAGATGGCTGCATGGAGGTATTCCAACATATTATTATTATTATGTATATCTTTCATGATTTTGTAAAACACTAATAGATACAATTATATATGCGCATTTTTTTCAGTAGCAAATTATCTAGTTATAATGAGAGTGAATAGGCAATTTCTAGGCAAGTTACATCCTGGGCTACATCGCGCTGTCCAACAGGTTCCATTGTAGTGGAATGGAAGTGTACTGCTTTTAAAAAGTATGTTTTAAATAAACAAAGTAACTGGTCGTCGAATGAACTGGTATTTTGCTGATGTGAAAGATTATGACGACTTTCCCATAATTAAAGCATTGTCCAGTGCAGTTAGGGACTTAAGCAAATAATCTCATCGATCTATTGTCTCCGCTATTAACAGTAATTAAAAGTGATGACAATAAAAGCTTTTCAACGTTATAATAAATTTTGATAAAATTGCTATGATAGAAGGATTAACAAAACATTCAATCATATACATACTATTTATTTGCTAGATTTAAATATAATTAATGCACATATAAACATATTATTCCCATATACTATACTATACCTATACACTATAACAAATTATACTATGGCACGGTATAGAGCTTGCTACATGTCTTCAATAATTGGGGGCGAAACAAGCTGTGAGACTAAGTTTTAGAACCATATGAGTAAATGGGCGGTGTCTGAGGCTAAATTCGCGAGTCGTCTTTTATTATCATGGGATTTTTTTCTTAAATTTCTACGCTGGGCATGCGCGTTGAAGATCGCAGAGCATAGCTTCTCGCCTCGCTTACACTTCTACTCGTAAGCGGTCTAGACCTGCCGCGCCATACCGCGATCAGCCAGCGCCGGGTTTAGTCGCCTCTTAGAACACTTTGGTATCCCTGCACGGGGTCCAGGAATGTATTCTATTCCCACCCCGATGTGGACAATTAATTAACTTGTTGATGTATTAACATTTGGGATTGAGTTCATGTTCATTAACGTGTAATTATATTTATAATAGCCATCTAGATATATGTATGTATGTATATTGGAAATATGCTTTAGAATAGAATAGATTGGAAAGAAGCGTTACATGATATTGGAAACAAGTATTACTGGAACTATGAATTATGTTAAAATTATTTATATATTTCTGAGTAAACCATCTCACGTTTGATGATATAAAGCTGGACGTAATGCTGATAGCACTTTCTATCAATCTACCTATGAACTAAGCAAATAATCATTAAATGTGAAATAAAATGAATTCGCAGAGTACCTTAACCTCTTCCCACAGGATACATGTAAACGAACATCAAGCAAGACATTTTACGTTCCGAATTGTATTTGTCACGATAATTGTATTTAGAGTAAAAAAATTAGTTTTTGAAAGTATTCTAATTGTACTGTTCTGTTATTTTCAGGTGCACGCCGGAATACAGTCGCTACCTTCTGTTTGCTGTGTATGAAATGAACAAAAACGCCGAAGACACTGCAATACATATATAGATATTATATAAGTATTAGTTTTATGATTTACATTACTTTAACGTTAAAAATGTACATTAAATCTTGGGTATTTTAAATATTGGTTAATTAGCTTTTAATATTTGAAGTTTAAATTATGTGGATGAAAAGAAATGGTAAGTAAAGAACAAATGGTAATGGAAAATAAAGCAGACGAAATAATATACAAGAGAGAAGAAATGAAATGTAGATTGGCTTCTTTCTTTGGTTATCTAGCTGTATGAGTATTGAGACATCATAAAGCTAGGTTACCGGAGTTAGTGCCTTCTACGATACGACAAATTGACGACGCGACGCCTCGCGACCGCTCGATAACGACTACGACATGGAAGCTTTATAACACAGAAGTTGAAAATACATGAAAGTCATTAAAGATTTTTGTAACATACTTTTGTTTATATATTTATGACAATGGTTCATGGTATTTACATTCCTTTACACGTGTGTATGTGTGTCGCATTAAATTGTAAATTGCAATTTTGTGCAGATTTAAAATGATATATTTGGCACATTTCAACTTTTATAACAGAATAAAACACAGTATTGTACAGCTATCACATATAATAATTTGAACCTAACAGCACGCCCGTAATCCCGAAAAGATAGGTAAAGGAATATACACTCCCACGTTTCACCAGTATGCATAATACAATGTGATAAATACGACGCCTATTTATGTGATTTGGTTTATTCGTTGTGTAGTCTATTGTATGTATGTATATTGTTTCTTTGCAGTATGTAGCTTCTATTTCTTTGTAAAAGGAACAGAAAATGCAAGGATAATGATTGAACAGTAATGTAGGTACTTACTCTATGTTAATGGGTACAAAAGGTTTTGTTAATTTGATTCTCTGCTATGTATTTATATATGTTGGTTATTCGAAAGAAATCGCTGTTTAAGCGCAAAATCGCGTGTATCACGCTGCTTTTTGATTTGTATGTAAAACATATACTTTGTATTTTAAGCTGTAATAGATATTTCGGTTGTATAGTAAATTATTTTTAACTGATTGGCATGCGTAAAGCTTGTGTATTTGTTCCTTTGAAGAAAGTAGAAAGCACAGCACATAAAAATAGGTAGGTATTTGAAATATATTTTTCCTAAGAAAAACTGTACTGCAACTGTATGAATATTATATAAAAAAACATCCTTCATTCTTGGTGTTGATTGCCGTGAAAACACGCACGAGGAATTCATCGTAAAAAATTAATGAAAATTCAATTAATAATTGCGTCTAATTAATGCATTATGAATATTTATACCCGACTAATTATAATCACGCCCTCTTTGAATATAAAATGAACAGTGTAATATTAATTTGTTGTGAACTCTGAGTTAATAATAACAAATTCATTGTTCTATTTATGTATTTTTGTGTAAATATTGGTTTTCATATAATTGATAATTAATTACTGTATTCAAATAGTACTGCTCTATACGGCATCTGGTAATTATGGTGAATGCTGGATTTTATATGTAATATGCCTATTTAAAAAAATGTGATAGGTTAGTGGTGTGGGAAACAGTATCGCATTTCAGGGGTCCAATATTCAAATCTTTGCGTGCATTATATTCAATAGAAAAAAAAGGCGTTTCATTTGTTACCTGTTCTGTGTTATATATGTATTTTGTATAATAATGTATATTTTTCGAGAAGTTTGAAGTTTGACAAGCCACATTGGGCCAGTGTAGCGGGCTATGAACGCAACTCTTCTGATGTTGATAGATTGTTGTCAAACAGTGGAACTATAAAAGGATTGACGATGCTGATGGCAATAGGACTGCAAGAATAAGACTGTTGTTAACATTAGTCTAGTTAAGTATTTATGAGTACGAGCGCATTTAATATCTCTCTTACTCGAGGCTAATTTTAGCCGCTTTAGCAGGTAGCTAACGATTGAGAATGACTTAGACTTCCGGGTAACGTATCCCGGAAGTAATACGTTGCATCTCACTCATATAAAATCCCTGAGGACCGGTAGTTTCAATCTGTTCATTAATGTACATATGAACGTCAGATAATACCGTTTACGTTGAATATTTAACTATATTGAATATTTAATGAATACAAAGTAGCAGTGATGATAGCCTAGTGGTTTGAAATCGACCTCTCACTCCAGGAGACCGGGTTCAAATCCTAGCGCGCACATTTTAACAATGTGCGTTTTAAGTTTAAATATCACTTGCTGTAACGGTGAAGGAAAATATCGTGAGGAAACCTGCACATCTTAGAGGTCATAAAAAAATGTTCTCTGAGGCGTGTGAAGTCTGCCGACCCGCACTTGGCCAGCGTGGCAGACTATGGCCTTAACCACCATCCCGTTCTGAGAGGAGACCCATGTTCCAGCAGTGGAACGATAAACGGGTCCAAAAAAATTATAAAGCGTTCTTTCATAAGATAAAAAAATAATTATCTAAGACATCTGGACGGCCAGTAATAACTACCACATTTTCCCACTTAAAACGACTAAAAAATAGCGATTAGCACAAAGGAGAGTCCTTTATAATATTTAATATTGATCTCAGCTTCTATTATAATAAAGTTTACTAACTGGTCAAGCATCTGTAAGCGTAATCGTTATTTTTTGACGTACGTTAAGGGCGATATTTTGTGAAACAACGCTTTTTGTACTTTGACGATAGTTGGCGCGATTGTTAATGTTTAAGGGCCTGTTAAGTGGAGTTGAAACAGTCCGCCTTTAAACATAAAATACTTTCCTTTTTAGTCATTTACTTGTTTTATCTGATTTTTTTCTAGATTTATTAATTCATCTCGTCATCTACAGATTAAGATGAAATAGCCTTATCAACGTTGGAAACTCTATTTGGCAAGCATGGCGGATTGTGGTCTTAAGCCTTATCCCGAGAGGTATCAATGTCTAACAGAGGAACGATAAAAGAGTTAAAAAGATAAAGATAAAAGAGTGATTAAAGTAATCAATTGAGCTTAAAAAAATCGATTATAATGCGGTATGTTCTGGATATTGCTTTTTTGTCTCTCTATTTGTATGCAACGCTTATAAAGAAATTTTTCGGATAATTCCTTTTAAAATTCTCAGAAAAACAATTTTAAAATATCACTAGCAACAGAAAGATAGTATTTGTAGGAGTTTCAAAACGTAAAAGAGTAAATTGGATTTTAAAAGGAACGTTTTATAAAGGCTTGTGTGAACAAAGTGAAACGGAAGCCAAAGCAGAGCGAATGCACAAGCTTCCAAGACAAGAATAATACGAAAAATATTATCTATTTACAGTGGAAGACTTACTGAATAAAGCTCTATTTATATATTTTCATTCTGAGAATCGTTTAATATGTTTATGTAGAATTTGCAGCTATTTAAAATTCTATTGCCATTGTATTGATCGTTTCCCAATGGCAAAAAATTATGGTAATAGGCATACCATTTATTCCACAATGAGACGTAGTCATAATTGCCGAAATATGGAAGTGTACTTATGCTTCTCTGCCTGCCTTTGACGTGATTAAAGGCGTGACGTAACGTTAATGTTTTGATTATTTTCCGATATGTGGGCATATTTCGCTAAGTTGTTCCATTGTTGTGTAGTAGAGTCCCGATAATTAGCTAGCTTTTTCATATCTTAACTCGCTTTAAGGACCTCCAATTAAATTTATAAGTTGTAAGATTAGGTAGGTAATCTCAAAAGATCAGAATAGTTTTCCTATAGAAGTTATCCGCGATGGACCCGACCGCGCATACCGTGGCTTAACTTTGAGGATCTTAGAAACTTAGGAGATGCGGTTCGTCGGAACGCGCCAGTAGTTACCAAAGGGCTAACTAATTTTTATGACACAAGAATTTTGTATAACAAAACATATAATGTATACTCAATGTATATTGACCTCTTAGTTCGAACCCATACTAACTAATTACTCCCTTAAAAGTGACTAGATAAATCAGAATTATCACATAAAAGCTATATCTGTAATTATGTAACAGCATACTTCATACAATATCATTGGCATGTTTCTTTTATCCGATGCAGGTAAGACAACGTTCAAAATGTAGTTACATTATGTTTGTACATTTGTGATTTTAAACAATTTAAATTATAAACATATTATCACATACATTTATATATGTATTTACCATAATGTCATTATCATCCACATCAGCGTATCGCAGCAGTGGCTGGACATACGAGTAGGCGTCCCCCATAAAATGTTGCCCCCATCCGGCTTCTGTACCGTAATGTATAGGAAATTAATAAATATATACCTTATATAACTTTTCACAAACACAATGTATGTAGTTGTTTTTATAATGGTAAAAATTTAATGAAAACATCATGCGTGTAAATTTTCTTAGAAGTTACCATAGATATTTTTATTTATTTATTTTATATTATGGCAACGATTTATTATAAGAGTTTTACAGCCAACTGCTAGTTTTATATATAAACCGTACTACCGATTTGGGCCTACATGTTAGCTTATTTTGATTTGGATTAAAGCGAGTGTCGTATTAAAATTTCAATTATACTTCCGACGTTTAACATTTTCAGCACGCTCCAATCGCAACGTTATCTTCGTATCTAAAAATTATATAGTAATATATAGTATAATTATATAGTAAATAGTATATAAAAATTGACACATACGCACTTTTTGTTTTTCCGACATAGCGGGAAATGGCTGCCAAGTTCTTTCATAACTTTTTATTAACCTCATCATGTATTGAAGTAATTGAACATGCATTTTGTTTAAATTAAATATTGTCAATTTTGTGCATGAAATTTAAATATAACATAAAATACATTAAAGCATTAAAAATAACGTATAGAAATGCGTAAATGTCATTTTCGTTCGAATAATATCTGAATTACCGCAAATCGCGACTTATGATTTTTTCCGTCAATGATTACGTAGGTAAAGGATTTTAATGCTTGCCTATATTCTTGGATTTCATAAACAAAACAAATTTTCAAAAATTACTTTCAACAATTAAATAAAAATTAAATAAAACGGTAGAAAGATGTGCCGCTGGGGATGTAACAGCTGTTTTCAGATAATTTATAAAAGCTGTATTTTCTCATTAATGTCTACCTGCAGCACTTTGATTAGCCGGCTCGAGTTTATTTCAGTAGGAAGTCCCGTAGGAATGCCGTTTTGGCCAGTAATGTACAATTATAAGGAGATTGGTTTCATCGGTTGTTACTTAGAGAAACTCCATTGTTTATCATTTTTATGGATTTATGTTCGATGTATGGCAATAGGCTCACCCACTTGTCCATAGTGGGAGGTAAACGTAATTGGTGGAATGTGGGAGTGTACTACACTCCTCTGCCTGCATCTCCTTCTCATTTGAAATACATAGTATAGGTACTAATAAGGTTATCAATATGAAAAACATGTACTATTTTTGTGCTGACTGTAGTTTTTTTAGTGTCTACAGATCAATTTTAAATTTCCATATTCCATTCGATTTTGTACAAGAGTTGTCAAAAATGCTTTTACTATACATCAATTTAATTCAATTTCCACTGACTTCATTGTCACTCTCATTGACAATTTAATAATTGTTTTTCATGGAATCAAATGGAAAATCACGATAATGAAGAATATAAAGGCAGTAACATAGATCACAGCGACCCCTGGCGGTGATGAGAGTAGCTATTAGCAACAATACCTTACTCCTTGTAAAGAGGACGGCGCGAACTCATTACCGTGTGCCGGGCAAAGGGTCGTAAGCAACGAAATACGTAATTATAACAACTGTTGCGTTAATTAAGCGCAGCGCACTCCTTAATGTGCACTCGCTTAATTAATTTCCGAGAGACTACAGAGCACTTAATCGATTAATTTGTAATATATGTTGCGCCCTCAATTTATATCCCGTAAGGCGTTTGGCAAAGTCATTTATCGGAATATCGACTTAACGTTCTGAAAGGCGCGGTGAGCTCTGGAATGCAGGTATCCCGTTCTATATAGATGTATGAAAGACCATTAAAGATATAATCAACTTCAGCGAACTGCCTTATCTGCAAATAAATGAATAATTTAGGAGAATACATGGGTGCGTGTCTGAAGACTAAGTAATAAGTGTAGGAGCGAGTCAGGTGTGCCTACCCCGTGAGCGCCCTGACGTAATTGTATAATTGTAAAAAACAAAATGTCTTTCATTATGACAAGAACATTATCTGTACAATTAAGCTTTTTAATATTGCAATAAAAAAAAAGAAAAAAGTAACATCACGCCTGTAATCTCCGAAGAGGTAGGCAGAGGACTGTATAACACTCCCACGTTCCACCAGTTACTTTTTAAGGCCCATTATAAAATAGGTGGTGAGCCTATTGCCATATACCGGACACATATCCAGACTCCGAGCTACTACTGGAAAATCTAAATTAGAAAATTTAGTAGTGCCCGACCCGGGAATCGAACCCAGGACCTCCCGTTCGGCAGTCGCATTGGCAACCAACACGACCAACGAAGCACTCACACAATAACATCTCCCGATACAACGCAGAGTCACTGAGCACCGTGAAGTGTGAATCATTCGCTCTCCGTAAGTGAAACGTCATGACTCATATTTAAGGCGTTTAAACGAGTCACGAATTTATAATAAATTATTTCAAATATACTCTCTCGACCTCTATTTCATGGTGGAACGTAAAATATAACAGGCGAATCGTGGAAACGTTCTACACTCCACTGCCTACCTTTTCGGGGAAATACAGGTGTGATTTTATAATAAAACATCCTCCTCCTACCTCGCTCTCTTCTACTGTCCGTACCGTGCGTTCCATCGCATGAAATTCATACGTAAATCAGAGAGACCACGGAGATCCATTAACAGTTATTTTAAACAAAACAACATTCCCACCTATCCCTTTGACATATTATAATCGGTTTCTTAAATTGATCATTTATATTTTATGACGCATCGTTTAACATTCTTCTTTACAGATCAAATATTTTAGTTGCCTTGCGACGACTTCAACCGTAGCGCGAATAGTTCTATCATAGCATGCGTTTCAATTTATACATTTCAGTACTAGACTGCCTCGTTGGTCGTGTTGGTTGCAAGTGCGACTGGCGAACAGGAGGTCCTGGGTTCGAATCCCGAGGCGGGCTCTACTAAGTTTTCTAATTTGGATTTTCTAGTACCTAATGGCGTAGTAGTGGAGTCTGGATATGTGTTCGGTGTATGGCAATAGGCTCACCACCTATTCCATAGTGGAACGTAAACGTAACTGGTGAATCGTGGGAGTCTTCTACATTCCCCTGCTTACCTCTTCGGTGATTATACGCGTGATGTTCCGTTCGTTTAATATAAATAATGACCGTCCCTAAAATCCGCAGACAAATTAACTTGTCAATTAGATTGCGAATTCACCTATATAAATTAGTCGGTAAGGTAAGTAACAAGTCGTTTCTGAATGGTTCCAGTCTGGTTTTTCACAAGCTAAGTACGTATTAACCAACCTTGCGGCGACTTTATTCGTTTGAAGTCCAAACTATTAATATTTAATTCGATCATTTATAAATATTTGTTTATTGTGACGAATTTACAATAAAGTTTTAAAAAAGATTGCTTTTGTATATAATTTGTATATAATTGCTTGCTATATAATATTATGTAATTCTACTACCTAACCTCAATGATTAGTTATATGTATAATATTAGGAATATTTATTAAGTTTTTTAACACAACTGCCAGTTCTCATCAACTTACGCTAGTACGCTAATGGCATATCGAGTTAACTCAGTTCAGTTCAGCAAGTATCGTATGTTGTATTCAAATACTTTTAGCGTTTTCCACAGATGTTTATATAGTTACGTACTATATAGATCTTGTATGCAAATACATTGTATGATTAGCTAAGCAGATACGTATAATGTACTTACCCATACTGTCACCTCAGAATAAACTTTAACAATCGCTTTTGACACTGAATTGATATTGGACTCTTAAGAATTAGTAATCTTTTTAAAATGCACTAATTGTCCCAATCCATAACTTAACTGTCTAAAAGGATCCCAACGAGACTGGGAACTAAACTCGCAACGACTGCAAATAAACTAGCCATTAATCTGACACGGACGTCAACGACATTTAAGAGTTCTAATATACCGTCACCTAAAAATAATACAACTAACAAAAACCGTTTGTTTTGACAACAAATGCGTTATTCCAAGAGAAACGCGAAACGCCTCATCGGAATCTTCGCTTTGACGTTAATCGGCGTTAAGCGCAGAGTCAACACGGCGTTAATTTTGACTCGTCCGGCGACGTTTCGTTTTATTTAGCGCGCTCGCGTTTCAAATTTAACAGGCAAACGATTCAAAGCACCATTAAAAAATTTCAAGCGTTTACACTATGTTAAAGAACATATTACTCGAGGGTTGCTATAACTGCGCTACAATTTAATTCCGTTGTTAGATATAGCTTTCCTTTCAGAGTGAGGTTAGCGGACATCACAAGCGTTAGAGGACAATACGGAGAGCTCTAAAGTGTGTCAGATATCTATCTCCTAGCGTTTTCCTTCACCGTTACAGTAACATTTAACACGCACATAATTATGCAAAGCGCAAGCTGCGCACGAGGTTACGAACTAAGAACACCGGAGTAAAAAACTGCACTAGTATAAATTAGACAAATCACACTATACTTTTATGTTTAAACAAAATAAATGTCGTTATTACAATAACTATTCCGGTATGTACATGTGTAGGATAGACGATGTAGAATATGAGATATGGATGGACAAAGAAGCAGTTGAGGTCCGGTAATGATTACGATGTTTGACACTGTGTGCTTTTTGCCTGCCTAATAAGGGACGTGTCCTGCCTGACCACATCATAACAAAGTAACCTACTTATACTAAGTGAAGTACTGATGACCAGTTTAACACAATTACTGGGTTTCGTTACAATATTACATGGTGGTGCGTGTAGGGAACTACAACTAGGAAACCCTATGAGTTAACTGATGCCGTTTAATCGGTAACACGTGTAGTTACGGATATAATTAGAAGTGTATTGGATCCTAGCATGGGTCGGTAAGCCGGAATTCAAATTCAAATATCATTTAATCAAAATTGGTTAATTACAACACTGTTCTACACTCCTCTGCCTACCTCTTCGGGGATTACAGGCGTGAAGTTACGCAAGTTACGTACAACACTTTATGCACGTCTCAATGAAACTACCACCGCTTCGGAAAATGCGTCGCTATGTAGGTCGATCCCTATGTGTCGCTCCGTAGGTGTGCTTCTGTATCTTTTTAAAACAAGCACGTGTGTTAAGATATGTTAGAATTATTAAGCCTTAGAACTATAGCAATTCATTTTCAAACGTCAACGTATACCTTCAAAAGGTACCCGGTACCCTGGGAGAGATACCGGGTTATGTGGGACTTTTACCTCACTAAACCTACCTCGGTGGCCTTCCTCGGCGCTAATAGGAGGTCTCCGGGATCTCCAACGGAACGCACCGGAGCCCCCCTAGCACGACGCCCCTGCGGGCCCGACACTCTGGAGAGGTCTGATGCCTTATCCCGTTTCATCCGATTCTCACGACTATCTTATCCTACTTATCGTTGAAGAAGATATAGATGAATTAAATTTAAAAATTGAATTGAAAATTACTGAAGATAAAGATGTCAAAGTAAAAGAGAAAGTTATTGAAGACAAAACGGAACCTGTTGCACTACCTGAAAATATAAAGACCACGGAGATATCAACAATTTCGTCTCAAGACATTCAAGAATCAGTCGACAGTACAAAGAAACTTGATCAAGACAATCTGACTACAAACGAAAGCACAACAGAACTGGTTAAAAGTACTCAATCTAAAGACGACAGTTTAGATAAAGTGTCATTCCCAAAAATCGATATAATTAAATACAGAAGAAACTCTAGTGTAAATGAAGATGATATCCGACTACGCAGAGGGAATTTAGAAGATTTCCAATCTCTTTCGAATAAAAGAAGCAAGAGTCTAACAAATACATTCGATGGAAGTTACGTAGCGTATGATATCAATTTAAACGAAAATAATGTCGTTGACATTAACAGTAACGAAGAGCCGAAAAAAGTGACTTGTAAGGTTTACAATGACATACGAAAAAAAAGTCTAGATAACTCTGTTTCGAGCACAGAAAAAGAATTCATGGAAATTGATATAGCTACAAGAGAACTGGAAAGAGAAATCAGCAAGCTGAACACCGCTTTAATCGAAGATGATGTATTGAGTGAAGGTCGACCATCCGTGGCCTCAATCCGACAGAAGTTTGATAGAAATGAAGTCATGTCGCCAAATCCAATACCAAAGCCTAGGAGAAGCCACTATGGTGACTCACCAGTGAACGGTAATGTTCATACGTAATTACTAGATTTTATGACAAAAATTCTTTTTTCCAAAGTTGAAATATTTATTTATATTTTAGGTATACGCGCAAACAATTATAATTATCATCGAAATTTAAAGAAGAAAACTAGATCTCAAAATTTCTGTGTAATTTCATAAGAACGGGAACATGCAATATTTGTCTGAATTTAATAAAGATTATTTCACAATTATATTATGTCCAAACACTACACCACTGAATTTAACGTAACGTGATTAAACAACACAAAATTTTCCAAGATAAATAAATAATCACTGTATAGATATAATAACGTCGTCAATTCGAATCCATATTATCTATGACTGCTGTTCATCTATCATCGATTTAGTCTGTCTAATCCAACTTATATAATATCATCATTAAAAATAGATGATGTAAGTCTAATAGTAATCTTATAAAATCCATTATATCATTACATAATATTCATCACTAGTATATAAAAAATGTCACCTTCCGTTTTTTCTAATTCTTTAACCTGTTATATATAGAAAGTTAAACTCATTAGTGTGCAGAATTATATGTACATATAATAATAACTAATTATTTATTTAAGATATGGCCTTCGTAATAGCCTTTCTATTATCTTTCTATTAACCTATAGTAAAAAACATATACCTATATAAAATAGGCATATAATGAAACAAATCACAACACAGGAAACTTATTAAAAATTATGTACACATATGTGGCGAGTACTTTATTTAATATTTGCCATAACTAATTCATTGTAATATGGTTTTAAAATGTGATAGATAAGTTAATATCTCGATTCATAAGGCATCTGTAATATTGGAGTGTCGAATTTTTTAAATCCACATACAGTCTTTGTATTATCTGATAAATAATGGAAATTTTCTATATAATTTGCTATGATCATAAATAAAACATTATTTTTATTCCTTTTAGTTCCTTAATCATGGTAAAAATGTTAAATTGTTTTTATATAGAATGTAAATTTTAGTCTAAGGGTTTCTTATATGTTGTCAGAGGATAATTATTTTTACAATCATGCATAAACTATGTCTTATGATGTAGTTTACATCAGTAGGTAATAGACAATTGAAGTCATAATACAAATGTACAAAATTCCTATTAATATAGATCACTCCACATTTGGGATTTATTGTTTGTTATAATCGTTGTTTAATATATAAATTATTAGTAAATCTGACTTTTCATTTACACAAAAAATTAAACCAAATATTTGTATTGTAAAATATTTATTATCGCATATACAGAATACAACTAGATTAAAAGAAAATATAAATCACTTATATATTATAAAAATGATGATATAAAGTCTCTATATTTCCCTTATAATTTATTTACTTGTTCTTTCTTATATTTAATAAATCTGGGCAAATTTGAACTCACTGTGGAAACTAGAATTTTATATTCTTTAGGAAGTTTTTTCTGCTGCCTTGCCTGAAAAAGAAATGTTTATTTAAAGGAAAGTAAATAATAAATCATGTAAATTCTTCATCTGAAACAAATATTTAAATGGGCCAATAAACATGAGACCACTCTACTTAAGTACATTTAATATGATTACATTTAAACACTATTTTACTGTAATGTTAGAATTGTTGTTATCATCAATTGACATTAGCCAATATTGATTTGATCTTCATATGTAATACTAAAATTGAGTCATCCTTAATTATTTTTAAACATTTTTAGCTACAGCCAACTGTAGGTTGAACGTAATTGTTAAGTTCTGATAAAGTACCATGCATACTGCCTCATTAGTCATATTGGTTGCAAGTGAGACTGCCGATCGGGAGGTCCTGGGTTTAATTCCCGAGTTGGGCACCAGGTACTAAATATTTCTAACTTAGAAATTCTAGTAGTGAGTCTATGTGCCCGATAGACTCATCGTCTATTCCATAGTAGGATGTGAATGTAACTGGTGATATGGATAGGCAGAGGAATGTAGAACACCCCCAGTGTTCTACATTCCTCTGCCTATTTCTTCGGGGATTACAGGCGTGATGTTACGTTACGTTTTCCATACTTATGTTACTGATTCATAATTAAATCATCAACATCTATTAATTTGATTCATTAATTCACTTAATTTATTTAATTTATTATTTTACAATTTCTGTAAATTAACAAAATTATGAGGACACTTACCTTATTTTTCAAAATTGGGACAAGTACTGCCAGCTTGTCAACTAACTTAACTTTAGCCGCCAACATGTCTGTTTCATCTTCTGAATACAAGTCTATTAAAGTATCAACAGCTTCAGCTAAAACCCACACTTCATTTTCTTTATGAGCCTGTTCTAATATAAATTCAGTGATGATGCATATTACATTTGACGATGTATCATTTAAGTTGTTCACAAGTAATAGAGCCAGTATACCGATCATGCGGATAAGATTTGATCTTATTTCTGGCACTTGGCACTCCTTTATACCTGTCAACATCATCTGAAACAATTTCAATACATTATTGAATTTATACTGTAAATAATATAAATCTGTGTGCCCTGACACATTTTAGAAATTACTTAGCAAGTAGGAAACCTCCAATAGAATGTAAGTTAACATATTATCATAGTTGCGTAGCGTGCATTCCACCCGCTCGGGGCGCTAGAAAATTTTGCCGCCCCCCAAGAGTTCATATATCTTGCCTTATGACAATCTCGTCGACGAACAAAAAGGCTTATAAGAATCTCCCCGACCAACAAAAAAGAGGTCAAGTACAGCGGTCCCCTTAAAAGTTTACATATCGTGCCTTATACTAATGCCGTCGACAAAAACAGGTAAACACTATCTTGACATATTGTTAAAACAGTTATTTTATACTTCATAGTGAAATTTAACCACCCCCTAAACAATCCTTTCGCCGCACCGCCGGAACGCCGCTTCCGCCCCGCCCCCTCCCCCCACGCTACGCCCCTGTATCATCATGTCTGTAATCCCCAAAGAAGTAGGCAGAGGAATGTAGTATGTACACTCCCATGTTTCACCAGTTACATTAAAAAAATAAATCAATGTAATGAATAACAGTAGAACAACCATTTAAAAGTGGTCTTAATCCTGTAAGTGGAGACACCCACGTTCCTACAGTAGAATATTATGAAAGGGTCAAAAAAAACATTTAATGACAAATTTTTGCTATGAAACTGGACACTAATTAAATGTATAAAAAAATTAAATTTGCAACTAACTTAACAATCACAAATACTATTAAACCTACCTCAATGTCAGACAAGGCCAAATCACTGAATAGATTGCATTCACTAACATTAGCATTGTTTGTAAATTTTATTATGTCTAATGCAGCTCTCATTACTGCTGTTGCGGATTCTATAAGGTTGAAATCAGTGCCTTTTTTGAAAATCAACTTCCCTGTGTCCACCCAAATCTTGTAAACACCATTTACTCCACCAAGATTTTCTATTGGCAGAGCAGACAGCATATTATTTATGCACAGTAATGATTTTGTTCGTAAACCTATTAGCCTGTAAAGAAACATTCAAAATTAATAAAAGGAAGCTGGGTTCTGTCTGAGACACAGTTATCTAGTTACACAGAAAACTGTAAGAAACAAGAGTACATATCTGGTCAATTGTTACCAAATGAAAAAGTTATAACATCACAAAATTATCTGCTTCTAGACAGAAATGAAAAGTTACATCAAAATAGCAATTGTTTAACAATATCAAAATAATCATTATACAAATTGTTTATACAAATTTTATTAATGTTTCATAGGATAAAGCCAGTTTGCACTCAGCACTGCCTTTCCATTGGGGACTAATTTCTATGCTTAGATACTAATTATTAGAATTTACCAATGTTACACTGTTTAATTTTTTAACTACTCATAAAACTTAACATCACAACTGAAGTGGGACGTGGTACTCAGCATTCCTATCCTAAGCAGTAGGCAGAGAAGTGTAGTACACTCCCACATTTCAGCAGTTGCCTCGTTCAAGCTTAAATCGCGGATACTACTAAAGGTGTACAGGATACCTCATAATGTTTTCCTTCACCATTATAGCAGTTGACATTTAATGTTAAAATGCACATTTTGTAAAGCGGTGTACACTAGAATTCGAACCTGGGCCCCCCAGAATCAGAGGTTTCATTTCAAACCACTAGGCTATCACTGCACTACTGTACATTGTACTCTTGTGCCTAACTATGCATAAATTATATCAATACTACTCTTGCTGGTACTTACTTTTTATAAATGAGTTCTGAACCTTCATACTCTTTTAGTATTAACATCACATTTTCAGCTGGTAGCTGAGTTCTAGCCCATACTTTATCAAATATCTCCAGAGAGTTCAAAGCCTCTAACACCTCGGGAGCCAGTCTGTCCTCTGTAAGTATTGTCTCCACACCAGTGCAGTTATCTTCCTCATTGCCCATCTCTTCACTATCTGAAGATTCACTACCACCCAGTGAATCATCATTGTCTGAAAAATTCAGAAAAAATGTTATAATATATTTTAACTTTCATGCAAGACATGAATCATCTTAATAGTGAAATACTATTTACTGGATTATGTCTTAAATAATTTTACAAGACTTTCAGTCTGTAATGTACTCATTGGAACAGGTTATGACAATTACGATTTGCATAAGCATTATCATTATTATTTACTGCATTGACGGTCCAGTCAAAATGTGAATGTGTGCTACACTTCTCTGCCTACCCTTCTGAGAGTTACAGGTGTGATATTAATTAATAACTTATTATAATAATGAAATATTACCATCACATGAACAGATGTTTGCCAATATTTCAATTGCAGTTTGTTGTGCATCCAACATGTGCGAAACTGATTTTAGCTGACTTTCTAAGATTTGAGCTTCTTTTCCTTTGGGTGCCATTGCTCCGTTATCTCCTTGACTCAACGGCACACTGCTTGACAACTGGTGACAAGCTAACCGATGGTCTATAAACAATGTTTTAGCTAGGATAGATATTATCTGATTCATTACATCAAGTGGCAACACAGAAATATTCCCACCACATATATTTATTATAATTCCGGCGGCTAAAGTTTTCACTAACAATATTGTGGGCTCTACACTGTCATGGGCTAACATTTCTTGTAACTGTCTCTCTGATAATACCTTCAGCTTTTCAATTGCAGTGGGATTGTCTTCAACAACAACAAATAAACACTGCATGACGGCTATAACAATGTCACTGCCAAATGTTGCCAAGTCTAAGTATCTCACCAGTACATCTAAAATGTTCGCTTCTCCAAGGTATTTTATTGCTAACTCTGAAAAGAGAGAATTATATTATAAATTCAAATGTATTTAAAGTTCAATTCGAAAAAAAAATGTCTAAAACTCTGAAGGTCCCATGGCTGTCATTAATTATATAAAATTAAAGCTATTAAGTCTAGCAGTAAAATAAATAGTGAAATAAATTGAAATTCAAGTTACAAAGGTAACTAAATTATTGATTCAAAATATCCTTACAATATAAATATCCTTACAAAATAAAAAAGATGAAAATATGTCAAAGGGAGTCATAAATTACTTAAATGGTAATCCTATTTATTGTATACTCCCAAAATGTTTTCTAACCAACAATGGTGTACTAACAAAGATGACAAATTCTTAAAGTCGGTTGAGTTGTAAAGGTTGTAAAATAAAACATTGCAATATTCAAGATATAGAGGTAGAATTTAATTTTTCGAGTTATAGATGGAAAATATGTACCGTAATAGCTTGCAGGGACCTACTGAATATTTCGACTTATAGAGGTTTGAGATTTCGAGTAATGGAGGTTTTAGGGCTTGAAAGGAAGGGAACAAAATATTTTTTCGAGTTATCGAGGTTCGAGTTATCAAGGTTTCACTGTATTAATAATTGCATTTATATTTACCTGAACTTTCACACAAGTTCATTAGCAGATTGATGCAGTGTATGAGTGTTTCAGAATCTTCATCTCTTGTTTTTGATGTGGATGTCGGTGTCCAGGTCTCCCCATGCTGAAGTGATCACATATTAACAAATTCAGATTTACGGGGTCTAATGGATGACTGAGATCAAGCGAATTTGGGATTGACTCCACGGTCACATACTATAGGATTTTTCTATTGCCATAGACCTGGCACATATCCAGACTCCGAACCACTACAAGGAAATTGGAAAATTTAGTAGTGCCCGACCCGAGAATCGAACCCAGGACTTCCCGTTCGGCAGTCGCACTTGCAACCAACACGACCAACGAGGTAGGACTAAGTAGGATATAAATGTTTGTTTACCTGGTGGAAATAACAGGTGAGTGGCGTCATGACATCTTGGTCCATCATGGAATCACATATCTCCAGGCTGTTTGTAGATAAGTTCCTGAGCACTCCAGCCGCTGCATTGCGTATTGAACTAACTGTATCCATCATTAAAGGGGCTACAGCCTTAACTAGGCCTCGACTTAAGATTTGCTCGACATTTTGGGGACTTTCAATGAAAACTGCAAATGTTTGCAGACCACAATATTTCTCTTCAACATTGACTGACTGAAAATTGAAAACAGAATTCAGAAGCTCTATTATACATAAAAGCAAAAGTTCTAAAAAAGAAAGATATAGCTCAAATATGGAACTTGGTAGATTTTTTATAAAGAACTGTAACGGATTTTTCTGAAATAAAAGCATATCAAACATTTACCTGTAACTGGTCTAGGATGGTTTGAACAGCAGTTTCCTTAGAATCAGCTTGTATCTCTTCTTCTTCGGATATAGCATCGGCTGAAGAATTCTTGAATTTATTTGACTTCCTTTTCCTTACCTTACCCATTTTTAGAAATAAAAGACAAAACAATAACCTAAAAATTGCACTTACGCATGCTCGCAAAGCTTACGATTTTCGGATCCTAATGTCACGTTGACATTACACAAACCTGTCAAAAATAACAGTCGACATTTTTTTTTACATTACTTTCTTATTCAGCCGTTGTAAAATTATTTATCTCTCAGACATTCATATTTTACAATTAGACATGAAACGAAATGATTAAATCATTTAACCTAATGGTATTTCATTACTTTCAATGATATAAAATCATTGTTTACAATATAAGTCATGCAATAAGACAAACAAAATTTTCTTAAAGTTTGAGGTGCAATATGTCATTCAATTTTTACATATATTTCCCATGGCACTATGATACCTTAATTAGCCTTAGATTCCATTATATTATCAATAAAGCAATTACTTGATGGCCTACCAACAATTATCATCTTCAATTCAGGCAAAAAAAAATTATATACAATAACCACAAAGATTGTAACGAGATGAGTAAAGTCGAAGGCTCAATTTGTTACAAAATGCTCTTAATATGTAATTTATTTAATGTTTGACATTAATTAAACTGGATTTAACTAAGCAGTGATGGCCTTGTGGTTTGAAATTCGACCTCCTCGACACCCCGGGAGACCAGGTTCAAATCCTAGAATACATATCTTAAAAATGTGCGTTTTAAGTTTAAATATCATTTGGTATAACGGTGAAGGAAAACGTAGTAAGGAAATATGCGCAATCTTAGAGTTCTATAAAATAAATTGTTCACGCAGTTGGCCAGCGTGGCAGACTATGGCCTTAACCCTTCCATTCTGAGAGGAGAAGGAGACCCGTGTTCCAACAGTGAAACGATAAAAGGGTCGAAAAAAGTAGACAACCAGTTAATTTAATAAGAAGACCTATATAACAAAATTATAAAAAGTTTGACGACAGTAGTATTTAAAGTACCTGTTAAAGCGTTGATAAAGATAATTTTAAAGCTCAAATCAATACAATAATTTATTAACTAAGAAACAGGCTATACTTTATCAGGTACCGGTATTGCGTATCGGTAAATCATTCGATTGTTTGCGAACAGTGATTAGATTTTAAGAACAACATCACCAGTACCGAGCACTAACAACTTCACTGACTATGAGTTAAGCAGCGACTGTAAGCAATGTTCTCGACCGTCTGTTATAGTAACGTTAAGGTACCGGTGAGGAAAGTTTTGAAGATTTGCTTTCTCACAATTAGACATAAGTGACCTCTAACTAATATCACTGCTCTAAACGATCCGCGTTTTATAATACCTTCACCTCACGTGAGACAATATTAAGATTCTCCTTACAATGAAAATTCCTGCAATAAACTATAAACGCGTTCTCTGACTTATGTAGGTATATTAATTCCAAATCATCCTAATACAGGGTTAACTTCAAGGAAAGAATCTGTAATTCTACATAAATATTTAGTGTTAAGAACTCGTATGTAGGTAGGTCTAATTAACGCTAAATATTATATTTTAGACTTTAATTACATAGTACATATCGGTATATAAAAATAGCATAAGTCACATACACAATATATAATTCGCTATAATACATACTGTTACGCTTTCCATACATATCGTATATGAAACTCGAGTGTTAGATTCAATGGCGGCACCTTTATGCCGCGGCCGACCAACTCATTTGCATAATCGTATGTTTCAAAATGTGGCCGAGGATCGACGAACTTATCGACTGCCTGTATCCCTATGGATGTTTTATAATTCTCATATAAACATTATCGATAAATATTTAGAGTATTTCACTATTATTTTAGACATTTGCATTAGAACGCTGAAAAGAAAATCATCCTTTCTAGAAGTTTGAATAAAAATTCCAAACTTTAAAAATGGTATGTTTATGATCTATCATTTGGTGATCTATCATTTGGTGATCTATCATTTGGTGATCTATCATTTGGTGATCTATAATTGATGATCTGGATTTAGTCTATGTTGTATTTCAGAATGTTGGCTTTTAACGGTCTTCGTCTTACAATTAGTAAAAATATAATGAAAATGCAAGTGAAAAACATTGTTTAGTGCAAGAAACTGTGCATAGCATCGTTAAATATTTTAGTGAATAATTGATCAATGTCGACATCGCCAGTGCTTCACCGCCGTCGACACAAGGCGAACCATCACAGTATTAATTAGATACATACCTACATATATCTCATATACTCGTACACATAGAACATTTACTATTACCTGAATAGCAAGTTGTTTGTAATTAATTCCAGTAACAATATAAAGGCAAAGAGACTAAACTTGTCAGAGAGTTAATAAATGTATATAGGTACCTAATTATAACTTCGCTAAACTTTCGTGTTCATGAATATCTACAATAAATTAAATTATACAAAGTTATTACCTATATGAATATTATAGGTTCCTGTTAGTGCTTGTACAAGAATCTCTATGTTTCCGTTTCTTAGCACCATAAACAAAGAAACAACACCGAACTTTATATACAAAAACGAAATACCTTTTTTTGTTAGCCCCCCCCCCCCCCCCCCCCCCCCCCCCCCGGGGGGCGCCCCCGCCCACGGCCCAAACCGGGAAAGCAAACGCCGGAACCCCAC
>DWFO01000320.1:0-21982 GCA_018246595.1 Mimoniades nurscia nurscia
AGTGCTCGACCCGGGAATCGAACCCAGGACCTCCCGTTCGGCAGTCGCACTTGCAACCAACTCGACCAACGAGGCAACGAGTTATTTTTTAAAGAAGTAAATATAAACATTTCAAAACAATCAAATTTATATTCTTCATCCAAGAATATAGCCAAGTTTATCGCATTCTAACATTTTAGCATTTGTGTTATTTGTTTATTGTACTTAAAAAGGGACTTCTATTTCCGCTTGTAATCTATGTGCACAGGCAGTCGTGCGCCGCGGATACGCCAAGCACGCGCTGCGATCCGCATTGAAGGGTTAAAAATCGTAAATTATCGCGTCTCACTTGATCTATCCCGTGCTTATTATGATTTACGCTTTTAACCCGTTCATGCTGACATTGCGTAACAATCGTATAAATAACCTTAGAATGTTTGTTTTATACACGTTATTTTTATCTGAAATCTATTAGAGTTTTTTTTATATAACAAAAAAAAATCATTTTTAATTATGTTATTAAAATATTATCATGTTTAGGCAAATGAAAATAAGCGTCACTTGACGTTGAATGGTTCCCTTTTATAGACATTATGTGTTCACAGTTTATGGCTGAGCTAACTGTTTGTTAACAAAGTCTGCAATTCGATGTATGTATGTATATATATCCAATATGGCGGTAGTCGCCAAGCTAACAGCATTGTCTAAAAATTGAGGTTTATTATGTTGGTGTATATAAAGAAATGTGTCAAGGGGCACGGGAACTGTGACAGGTGTCACCTCGTTCCAGCAATGTTCACAAATTGACAGCGCTCACTCAAATCTCAGCCGTATTTAATATCGGCGGCCTCAAGGCGCACCTTCCTGGAGTTCACTGCAGGTGGTCTGTAACAAGGTGAAATACGATATACATAGTTTGACATAAACATCTACTAGTTGGGAAGGACGTATAATAGATTTTCTTTTTTGTGTAGCGTCATGCGGTGGTACAGAGAGTCCCTGGACATATGAGGTAATTTTACTAAAACAACATAACATACTGTTGTATTACTCTTTACGTCATCTAATAGGATTATTCATGTTTATTCTTTAAAAAAAATTGACATAGAATAGTATTTAATTAAATTTATTTGTAAATACTACTTCATTACACTTATTGAAAATAAAACGCAAATTATTAATGTTATCGTCGCATTTCGGGAGAATGTAATTAAATTTTATTATCAAACACAATTGCATAAATATCGCATGAAACCATTTCTAATTAAGCGGTCAATGATACCGGGACGATCCCATACTATTATATATTCCATTTTGGCAGCGGAGGGTGGGATTGAAATAAAACAATTAATATAGGTGGCGCGCTGTCTCCGAAAACGGGATTTTTTCTCTGTTAGGCATTATCTGGCTTATTTGGTCAAGATGGGTAAGTTTTTTGATCCGTAAATAGCATTGTATGCATTAAAGCTAGGTAATATCTAATAATGGAGGTATGAAAACTGATCATAATACACTGATTAATTAAAAATCACGGCCTTGTGTGACCACTGCCTTTAAATTCTATAATAATTTTTATTTCTATTTTTCTATTTTTCACGTGTTGAAGTTTCGTTGAGACCTGTTTATTTTATGGCAATTATTAAGATTTTGTCGCGTAAAATATGCAATTTTTACTTAATTTAACATTACTTTATATTTTCTTTATAGTCGGTAGAATCTCATTGCTATCTAGTTAAATAACTAATTTAAGAGCCGCGGAAAGTTTCGACTTTAATGAGTGTCCCTAGCTTTGTGGTGGCATTTCATTCGGTATAAATAGATAAATTAATACATTTTAAATTTCCGTAATCCAATTTATATAATGTACAAATAATTAAAAAGAGATAAGAAACATTAATTTATATTTGAATTAGAAATGAATACAACTTTAATTAATGTAAAACTACATTGATTGTAACTTTAAACATGTTATTGAAATCTATAGTTAAATTTATAATTCCATTACTTAATACGTTTGTTACTTCTTAGTTAGTTAGAAGCCAACATATATGCTCTCTGTCTACTCCGTAAAGAACCCGAATGGGCGTTATAATAAAATACATTTTAATTTGTCGCAATAACTTTCGTTTTGACTTATGCTATAGTTAACCACGCTAATGATATGACAAATGACAGTAAAACCAAATGTCATCCAGACTAACCCCCAAAAGTAGATAAAAATTGGGAATTAAATGCTGCTAGTTTTTTGAGAACTATGCCTCTCGAAGACATTTCATTTGATATAATATTTTTTTTAACATTTTCTTTTTTACATCGAAAATATTTATTATATAAATTACAATGCTTGGACTGTTTCAACCAAGTCGCGACGCTATGAAGTTTTATTTTTCTGTGTCTTTTATCGTTCCACTATTAGAGCATGGATCTCCTTTTAGAATAAGAGAGTTAAAGCCGTAATCACTGGCCAAATGCGGATTGGGAAACTTCACACGCCGTCGAGAATATTTAAAAAAAAAACGAAGAGTATATTTTAAAAAAGTTCGATTCTAAGTTAGAAAAATCTAATAATATCCGACCCGGATCGCGAACCTTGCACCTCCCTATCAACTCAACTAAAGACGCAGTCGTTTTTTAAATTATATTATTATACATATTTTAAAAACAAACGTACACATAACTAAATGTACCATCTATATATGTTAATGTTATCGAGTTACAAAAACTGATAAAAGTAACCATTAATCGTTTTCCAACACACAAGACCAGTCAACCCTCGCCCAACCCTTTCACCGTCATTATTCTTAGGTAACCAATTCGCAGTCGAACTCCACCGTCTCTACCGATCCATCAATTAAGGTAGAGCAAAGCTAAGTGGCATTTTATTGGGAGTGAGATGAATGTGAGAAGGTAAATCGATTCCGTGTCCCATTTGCAATGAATAGTTTATTTTGCACTGACCATAAAGATATTTTTCTTTAAAAATTATTGCAATTTACGTGGTGATATTTTTCTTTGACGTGTAACGTCAAAGAAAAACGTCAAAGAAAAGAATGTGTTGCTATAATAAGGCGCTTATTATGCAAATTATTTTATAAAATATGAAGATTTCCATATATTCTCATTTGGACGGAATGCAACAATATACATGCCTAATTATGTTTATAGTCGAATTTATTATGCAATATATAATTTTATGTATGTATATTAATTTGTAATTATTTGTAATAAATTTTTTTTATACTAATATATATACAATACAACTCACATACATAATATGTACTGTGTACGTCACAGAAAACGTAAATCACGCCTATTATCCCCGAAGAGGTCGGCATAGAAGCGTGCACTCGATCGGTTCTTCAGTGACGATTACGTCCTGCCATAAAATCGGTGCTGAGCCTATTGCTATATAACGGGCACTAATACAGAAATCCAGTTACTACTACAAATTTTAATTCGAAGTTTAATTTACAACAAAACAATAGTAAAATACCCGGGATTAGAATGCAGAACTTCTTTATCGATGGTCACGTTCGTTACCACCCGACCAGTGGAAGCAGCCTATAGAAACACAATTTAAAAATTCATTATCATATCCTTCACAAATCTACTCAGCCTGGAAACGAACCCGGAAACCTGTAACTGGTAAATTCACGTATAAACCAATACACTAAATGAGATGAATTTATTAATTAATATCAAGAGCTCTCCAAACTTTTGTATGATTAATTGTTATTTTAATGAATGTAAAAGCCAGGCTGTATCTGTTTCCATTAAGAGAAACGTTTCATAAATATTTGCGTAATAAATAAATTTGTTGTTTAAAATTGCCGCATATAATGTGGTGTTCATTTACGGTTTCAGTAATTCTCAAGCAATTGCGTGGACTCTACTAATCCATCAATTAGGTCAAAGTAGAGCGAGTGCCATTTTATTAGAACTGTAATAATGTAGCGACAGAGACGGAATACTTGTCCCGCAGGAGTGCAAATGTACAATAAAGTATTTTAATGAATCTTGTTTGGCTACATTCCCTTACTGCGACCCCTTTAGTATTTTGCGTCTTCATAACAGTGAGTTCCATTTCCAAATGATTAGATATGACACATAAAAATGTTCATTTAATTTTTTACATGATAGTAAAAAGACATACATAGCGCGGTATCTCTTTTATCCGTCTCTCTTATCAGTAACATAGATATAATTTATATTAGCAATATAATATAAGTGAAATTCACCAAAGAATTGCAATGATTGAATTATTACGTATCTCAAATTTCTCTGCTTTTTGGATTCACCGGTTCTCTTAACACTTGTGATAAAAACCCACCCATTTTAAAAACCCTTAGGGCGCCTAAATATTTTACAATGCCGCAAATGTATCGTAGAGTCCATAGAAACCTGTGTTGTTTTCATATTGCTTGCGATATGCGATACGTCTCAATGTATCCGCATGACACCCCAATTATCGCATCGTAAGTCGTACCCGAAACTGTTCGTGCGTGTAACCGAGCCACGAATCACAATATATCTATAAAATATTGTGCTTTACAAGGCACAATTTTATTATTGTCTATATCAATTGTCACAGTCAAATAAATCCGGTCTATTCAAACCTTTATAAAATACAGACATAATCGTGGTGTATTGGCAGTTCTTTTTAAGTGAATACAGTCTGCTTCGTTTCAGAGCTAATATTCATAAGTCCACAATTCCTTAAGTTTGCTCGCCTGCAATTGGTCAGCGTGGCAGACGATAGCCTTAACCCTTATAGGAGATCCGTGTTCAACCGGAGGATGTTGATAATTATCGTTTTTGTATGGCTGTTGATATTACCCTGATTCATTGTACTCGAATGCCGAACGGTACATCAAATCCGCATCAATAATCGATATCATTATCCATTAATCGAGTAGCGTCACGAACTAAGCTCCACGGCTCCACAAGTTGCGGAAATATGTCCGTGCGAACAGTAAGCGATTAATGATGCGCCGGCCAGTCGTTACCAAGTCGTCGGCGTTAAACAGATCACCATACTCGTTAGTGCTCGCACGGCGGGACAAATTACATTGAATTACACACACGATCGCTGGCGAAACGTGGTAGAATGCGGGTCGGTTTTTTCCCCCTAATGAATTCAGGGGAAACGTATGATTTGCCATTTGAAATTACCATTGCACGGGGCCGTTTTGTCGCCTTGTTGCTGCGAGTGGTTTGTTTGTTTTGTAAAATGTTCATGTTTGGAGTACTTTCTTGGTGCGTATTTTTCTCGGATTACCCGTATTTTTGCTGTTATATATTGGTGCTTATGGTGTCACTATTGTTTTTAAAACTGCATGTGCGGATTTCCACGTATCAGGATAACGTAAATTGACTCAGCTGAGACCACCTGCAAACCATTTGAAAGTAGTTATATTAGCCTGGAATCGTTTTCAAGAAAATCCTATTTTGAAGGGTGCTTTTAAAGTCATAATCAACGACTTTAATAATAATTTATGTATGTCATTGTAATATTCCGAAATTCATCTCAGAAAGCTTACACGCAAGTGTTAAGAAACTTCACCCCAACGCTTTCGATGGTTTGATTAAAAATACACTACATTGAATGTTGCACTGTTTGGGTAAAAAACAATATTTTTTGCAATTACTGTTTATACGTTTTTCATATAAAAAGTTATAAGCAAAGCGATTTAGTCAATATTTGTTCTGGTTATATTACAGTCGAGATATGAAATAATTGTGTGTTGGAAATATCGTATGTACATATATCGCAATTCCTCGGAAGAAAGAGCGAAGCAGAGAGCAAGGCAAGCTTGATAAAACATACTGAGTTTATGTCTAATAAAACATATTTAAAATGAGTAAAACAACAAAACAATGGAGTATATAAATGAAAGAACGGTTGACCTAAAACCATTGCGTATTGTGTGAAGTCCGATTTCCTGAAACTGTAACTGTAACAGGAAAGAGTTTCGAAAAAAGTCGAAACACGCGTCGGCCCTTATCGAGTTGTGCTAATGTTTCACACAAAGGGCCTAATGCGATATAAACTGTCGTCTGTCTACGCGCCGCTAACATTTGTAGACTGAATGTGGCGACTTTATAACCTTATTATAATCTACACTCTAGTATTATTTACCATTGCGAAACGATTGTATCTTATGTTTTTGAATGTATTTTGAATGTATTATTTACTTATCTATTTAATACAAAAGTTATTTTATTTATTTTATTTTTATTTATATTTATTTGTGATGTCTTTTTACACAATTTTTTACATGTTCATAATATGGTAATTTTGTTACATTATATACAAATTATAAAAGTATATTATATGGTATTATTATATATTCGTTCTGTTAATATTACAATAAGTATATTAAGAGTTTATAAAATATCACATGTAGTATCTATAAGGTAATGGTAAGCCTACATCGTAGCGGGTCGTTTTTTACTTCAGGAAACGGAAACCGCTCGAGCCTTCAGGAAATGCTCGCGTGTTTGTATTTAGGTTGCGACATAGCGGGAATTCCGTATGAGCAAAATGTAAAAATGTAACATGAAATAGAAAAATCGAATAACATAATGTATAAATTTCTCTGCCATCTTCAACATAATTATTGATAGGGAGTCAAATTAAGTTTCTCTTCATTCATTTCATTCTACAATTTATTTATATAAGTATATTATAGTATTTATATAAGTACATTATAAAATTTTCACTCTGTCCAGCGTGGCTTGCTAGAATATTTTTTCTGTTAAACTCTAATTTAATTATTTTTCTTCTATAATTTTTTTCCCATTATATATGTATGTCGCTAATCTATAAGCAACGTAGTTACTATGAGCTCTAGAAACTAATGTTTTGAATGCAAAAAGTAACAAACGAAAAAGCAGCAGTTTCATGTGATTCCTACAGTAGTGTTCGAGGATGGTAGCAAATCTCCACAGGCCATATCGGATTGTTATGACTACTGCTTGCTGATTTCCTAGTCTAAATAACAATAAATTCGAGGTCAAAAATATTCCTAGGTAGTTTCATGTAAATCATATTACTAAGTACACTGAAGAACGATGAATATTGAAGAAACTTGTTGTATTTTTAGACACAGAATTGTACATATATTTCACACTCAGGGCTCACTGTCTACTTCGTGAAGGACCTAATGTGATTATATTATAATAACATTAAAAACGTTAAATTGATTAAAATATTAAATATTACATAAAAAATATTACAACACATGTTCGTCCTCATTATATCTCAGTCCTAAACGCTTGTCGTGATCACTCAGAGGTGGGGGAAGTAGAAAAAATAATGATTGCGTTAACACCCTTTTGTGTCTGCTATCTGACATACTGTTTTATTATACCGACGAAAATTTTACAAAATAATAACGTAACATCACGCCTGTATTCCCCAAAGAGGTGGGCAAAGGAGTGTAGTACACTTCCACGTTTCGCCAGTAAACGTTTACCTTCCACTATGGGATAGATGATGAGCCTATTGTCATGTACCCGGCCGGGACATATCCAGATTCCTAGCCACATGTAAAAAATCTAAACCATAAAATTCCAGTAGTGCCCGACCCAGGATATGAACAACGACGTCCGATCGGAAGTCGCACTTGCAACCAACACGACCAATAATACAATAATCTTTATATTTGCTGAAAACAAATGCAGTTATTGTATGGTCCCTTACGTGCTAGGCCGAAACCATCGAGTTTCAAACATACATATCTATCCATACTGACATACATATTTGTTTCCTTATATACATATTTCACGGACATTTGGTTTGCTCCAGGCAGAAAACAAATATACGACATTAATTCATATCATATGACGAGACATTTATTACAACGGCCACCGTGTCCGCCTACGACCTAAAACAATTCCCACTTAATCCTCGAGCGGAAAGATTTGAGAATTATGAATTTTGTTATACGTTATGAATCTAGGTGTTTGGATGTTCATCTTATAAGAAGTCATCCGTGTCAGGGCTGAGATAGAAAACATTCCCCGAACGCAGGTTGAGCCTCAGGATGCCAAGGTGTTGTAAGAGGGGAGCAAGCTTGACGCTGCCGCTGACAGGCAGTATGACGCGACTGCTTTTGGCACAGCTACATGTCCTAGCCGCCGACAGACAGTGTCACTGACTCAGGGAAAGCCCACTCGTATGTCGAGCAGTGGAAATGGATAACTATGAAGAAATTATTTATACATACATCGTATAATATAACTTGATGTGTTCTTCTAGTGTAATTTTTATTAATTTCGAGTATGTAATATAAAACGGAATATATTATATTCCGGTTTTATTCGACATTTTTCCTCGTTTTGATGTCCACACTGATCACTAGTCAACTATTATTTGTTACATATGCAACTAACGTTGCAAAAGTTTTGGTGTAACAGTTCATTATAAAAAATCATAGCTCAATGATCATTTGTAATAATATAATATGTACCTACTATAACAGTGTAGAAGTGCTCTAAATCATTGCAAATTGTGGCGGAAACATTTAACACAATTAACACATCATTATTATCATCATCATCATCAGCCTATTCTTGCCCACTGCTGGAGATAGGCATTTCCAATAGCACGCCATTGAACTCGATTTTCAGCTCTTAGTATCCCACCGTCGTCAGCCTAAATAACTATAACACAATACAACTCTTTAATAAGTAAAATAAGCTTGTACCCCATAATAGTATTTTATTTTAAACTCAGTAGCGATGTATTATTTTATTTTATTGTGCACTCAGCAGTCGTGTTTATCTGCTTGTTTGCGCTGGGAATATTTTAAATTCCCACAATAATGAGCTTCCCGCGTTAAACTGATCGGTATCGGGAATTTTATTGTATCATTCGTGACGATCGTTCCAACTGCAAGCATTGTGGCGGAAGGTGGATTGTGTTTAAATGTGCAATTAAACGTGTATGGAGATTAATGACGTCATTCCATTTTAATAGGTATTTGTTTTCACTAGTAAGTGGTTTTGTCATGTTAACATACTAGTTAGTAGAATATGGGCACACATAATTGACTTTTATGGAACTTAACAGAGTATTTTATATTACAGCAATATTTCCGACCCAATCTTGGTTATTATGCCATCTACATAATGAAAATCTTACGCCTCCTGCCATATGCGTCGAACGCAATATTTTAATTGGAACGCCACAATGCACTCATTGCTGTTATATGTGTATAAAGTAAAAAAATAGTAAAATTAAATCGCAAATATATGTATAAAAAACGTAACATCGCGCCTGTAATGCCCGAAGAGGTAGCCAGAAGTAGCCAGAGTGTCGCACATTTCCACGTTTAACTTGTTACGTTTAGGTATACCTAGGAACTTTATACATATATGTATAACGTTCCTATACATATATATTGTTTCTGTAAGCCCTTTATGTTGTAATCCAATAGGCGATAAGCTTGTAAAGTCATTAAACACGACACGGACAATCTCTCATAGTGCTAAGCCATTGTCCGCGACGCAGGCCAGTTGCGGATTGGCAAACTTCACACCTCTTGTAGGATATTTGTGAAAATTCTAAGGTGTGTAAGTTTCCCTACACTAGGTACTTCCTTTAACTCTTTGTTCATCTCTTAAAACTTAATATTGAAAGCGGTGCACCTAAGATTTAAATTCATAAATCCCAAATGGAGATTTGAATTCTAAACCCTAAGCTACAACTTTAGGTGCATAACGAAAACGAAATCATGAAATGAAAAACATACGGTGTAGTTCCACTTTGAAGCGTAAACTGAAATATAATAGAATTTTTTACGAAGTTAAACAGCTAAGTAATATGAAGCTAAAAATGGAAGGAAAAATACTATTTTCGTATTCATTCAGCCATCTTACTAAACAGAAATTGTCGTTTCGCGTCTTACACCTTATTAAAGCTAACCGCTTTTCTAACGCAAATTGAATAACTTCCCGATGCAAGGCGAGCTCGTCAGGCGTTAACGGATGCTGATGTAGCGTATTTACTGAATTTTTTCAACGTATATGTAACTTTTAATACGTAGACTCGCTGAAAACATAAATTATATGGGCTTTAAATTAAATTGATAGAACACAGGCCAATCGTAGCATATTTTTATAACTGCTAGTTTCATTTTCATCACCATTATATGACTATTACGGTCTACTGCTGGACGTAAATGTTACTGAGCTCCATCTTCAGCTCTTTGCATCCAACCGATGGCAGCCACTTTGCGTATATCGTCACTCCACCTAGCTGAAGGGCATGCTACGCTATTTTTGCCTAAACATGGTCTCCACTGCGGAACACGTCTATTCAATCGATTATTATCGGTTCTGTGACAGATTAGACACGCCCACTGCAACTTCTGTTTGCTAATCTTGTGGCTTCACTTGTTTATAAAGGCCGATTACAAGTATATTTATGACGTGTTACAACACAGGTACCGTATTTTCGGACTTCTAATTTACTAATTCTAAAATGTAAAATTGTATTAAATATTAATTTCGAGTAATTGTTTTTTTATTAACAAAGCCCACGTAGTTTTTTCCTTATAAACTATAACCAAACAGCTAATCAACTTCAAGACTTACACTCATGTCAGTAGTATCTTTACCAATTTGTTTTATTTATTAGCATAGAGCCATCCTTCCATTCATCTCATCCCCACTTTTGCAGCTGGCTGCGGAGCGGTTCACAATTCAATTAGCGCACACATTACTGCATAAAGAGTGCTGCACACGTGCTAACTGCATTCGCACGGCCAATTTAAAGTTCGCGCTGCAGCGGGTCGGTTTTTAACTACAGTGCAATTTTACTTTGTACCACAAATTAGATAGACATCTGACCGAGTATAGTTACTGTACTCGATACTTATTATGCATTATTTAACTTTTTATTATTGACTTTTCACTGACCGTGTATAGTAAATATACCTGTCATTTTCATACTGTATATACGACTTTTTTTTGTATATTCTATGAACTAACAATCGTATGCTGTATTGCAAATGAATTTGCGGATTGTAAGCAACGTGTGAAGTTAAGCAATGCCATCGCGTGACACATTCATACAAGCGGTTCCGTACTTCGAAGGTGAAGCAAGTTGGTTTTTATGGGTTGCTTATTAACCTGTAATTCTGCTAATTTACATTAGAATAGCAGGGTGAAGGAAGTCTCATGCTTACTTTAATTATAGATAGCCCTGCACCTGCACATGCACATCTTAGAGTTCATAAAAAAAATGTTCTGTTAGACGTGTGAAGTCTTCCAACCCGCACTTGGCCAGGCGTGGCAGACTATGGCCTTAACCCTCTCGTTCTGAGAGGAGACCCATGTTCCAGCAGTGGAACGATAAAAGGGTCGATAGATTTAGACAGCCCTTGTCCGGCCGCAAAATGTTAACGGGTTTGATAAAGATACTAACTCGATGCCACAGTTTCCGGTCGAAATTACTCTGTGATTCTTTAATATATATGTAGGTATCCAGTTAAACCTACATGGTTCCTTAGATCATGATGTGTCTGACACTCGCCTGAGAGAAATCGATTTACACTTGAACTAAAACCCTTCAGGGTTTTAGGTAAATAGGTCAGATTGGAACCTGGAAACACGATTATCGAGTGTCCTCCACTGTACCTCGCATAGAGCAATTGACTGAAGCATCTACTAATATAATTATACTCACCGCATTGCTTTTCTATAGGATCTTTAACATAGCTGGTGAAAAATACGAGTGCTATACCCCTCTGCCTGTCTCTTCGGGAACATACAGGCGTGATGTTATAATGTAATACAGTGAAAATATATAGACAACAAGTTATAACATATACATTATGTGCAAAAGCTTCTGTTGACATTGTTAGTTATGCAAGTCTAACGCTGTGGATAAAATCAATATTGATATTCTGTTGACGTCCAGCGTTGACTTAAGCTCGGTTTACATGGCGTCGCACTACGTTAATGTTACCGGGTGTTTATATGTAATATTTTAAGACGACCTTAATCTTAAAAAGAAAAATAATGATGATGACATTAAAACGTGTACACACTGGAATGGCATAAGAATTTTTCGGTTATTTGCTTGCAATTTGCAAATTTGCAATCTTGACTTCCTCGTTGGTCATGTTGGTTGCAAGTTCGACTGCCGATCAGGAGGTCCTGGATTCATCTCCCGGGTCGCGGGCAGCATAGGATTTTTCTAATCTGGAGATTCTGGTAGTGGCTCGGTGTTGGTATTTTTGCCCGGTATATGACAATACCTATTCCATAGTGGGACGTAATCGTAACTGGTGAAACGTGGGAGTGTGCTACACTCCTCTGCCTACCTTTTCCGAGGTTACAAATGTGATGTTTGATATTGATTACATTATTTTAGGTATAATTTGATTATTTTTTTGTATGCATTAACAAAGTTTATGAATTTAATAACCTTTTGTGTTACAGGTAAGCGTTAGACAAGAATTTCTTGTGTCACCAATTCTACTAAATGTAAGTATATGTACAGTACCTAATTAGGCCTTTATTTTCATGTCATAATATAAGAAAAAAGTTCATTAATAAGACATAATGAACAGGGTCCACACTTAATTTATATATGAACATGAAACATACGATGTCACTATTTCCATCATCAATATCGATTTATGGTAATCCACTTGTCAATTTAAGGTAAAACAATTTGGATTTGTTTTTGTAACAGAAAAATAGGCAGGACAATCGTACAAATATATAATATTAATACACTCGTAATAAATTGGTATTTAATCAGTGGCGGGACGTGCGTTTCTGCCGTTAAATGAACTCTTTTTCAACGAGTTTGGACGAGGCGGCCGCTGCTAAGTATTGTATAAATAAAACTAAGAGCATAAATTATTTATATTAACGTGTCACTAGACGCTTTTTAAATATAAAACTTAATATAATAATACATAACAATTACTGTATTTATCCTACAATTACTATAATTATGCTATAATCATTATATTTATGCTACAATTACAATCTCTATGTTATAATTTACAATAAACATTATCTACATAATATAAAGTCAAAATAACTATGCTCATTGTATTTATTGATAAATTTGCGTTAATTAAGGTGGTAAACAATTTCAAATGCAATACTTAGCGGCGCTTGGCAATGACGCACCAAATGTCACCATTAACACAAGTAAACCAAATCGACATTAACGCTTAGCGCAATCAGCGTCTGTAGGCGGAATTAATTTTGCACGCAGCGGCATAGGAATGTCACGTTGCGCATAAATAATTGGGTTGTGTTAGTGACAATAAAATTGTAAGCGTATTCAAGTTTGTCAAATTTTAATGAGCTGGTTTAGGCGTTGCTCATTAATGAGACTTACTTTGTTGTTACTTACAGATATGATTTTATATTTTCACCATTCTCTTCACACACGCACACCGGTTTCGGGCTTCTGACTCCTCCATCAATCAGTATCTGGGCTATTTGATCAAGATAGATAAGCTGTGGTCTCTTTCGCAATTGCATACAAGCACATTCACAAATGTATGTCATCATCATTATTATCAGCCTATGGCAGTCCGTCCATTGCTGGACTTAACTTTTATTTAGGTACACGTGTCTATATTCCTTACATTATGTTACAATATTAATGATATGTTTTTAGAGAGTCGTCTCTTTTCGACTTTTAGGAGTATTAAAATAACAATAAATTAATTTATTTTAATCCACATTCAGTATGTTTCAGGAAAGTTGTCCTATATGGGGCTATTAAGAAATGAAATAATCGTTATCGTTAAATAATAATTCGTCGGCAGCCATAGCCAGCCCATTACCATTAATTTCTAATCCTATCCTACAGAAAAACTCCGAGCATAGCTCGCTCCATAGCACGTTGAGCGACTTTGAGCTGGTGGACCAGCCGCACTGTGGGTGTCCATTTCTCAGCTCCGTATGTCATGACACATCACATTTTACCTATGAAAAAAAATCTAAAGAGGTTGGGGCTAATCATAAAGCTAGTCGGTAATAATAACAACAAACATGTTTTTGCATCAAGAAATTTTAATTATCAAAAATATCCAAAACACCCTAAGATACATAGAGTTTTAGCCCCACCATTCAGAAACTATTAACATTTTTCTTTAAAGTATCTGGATTGGAATTTAATTAAAACGGTCCAAAAGAAAATATTTAGGAACATCTTTATAACTCCAGGCATTTAACTTTGAAGCGCCTTCAAGCGCTGGATGAGAGTTCCTCCAGTGCGGGAAGCGCTGTAAAAATATTCGACATTTGATCCTAAGTTGAGTTCGTTTCAACAATTCACTTGTCTGATCACAGATAGGTAAACTTCATGCGTTCAACTATTTCATAGACACTAGCGGTTTGAGCAGTTACTTGTAGGGCGGGTTGTTTCAGCTTCACTCCACAAACACATTATTCGGTAATAATGACGCTAATATCGTCAAAGTACAAAAAGAGTTGCTTTACTAAATGTCGCTCTTAAGAACGCTTTGAATTTAACAAACGTTAAACCTCTTACAGTAGCCGGAAAAAAGTAATAGGGCGAAATGTAATCAACTGTTACGATAGTCCGTGTTAGCAAGTAAAGGAATAAGCAATCTTTCTAAAATACTTCCTCTCTGTTATTATTTGCCAGTGAATGCACCACCTCTACAATTTTGTGACGTCTCATCATTTTAATACTGCTTAATTTTTCTTTTGCAGTGGTTTTCCATTTTCGCTTATAGCTAGTAGCTTGCGGTCAGACAATGTCTTTAAAATATTCGATGTTCGATTGAAATTCTTGGGTCCGTTTCAATAATTTATGCTTTTTTAGAAGTTACATGGCCACTGCTGTCTGCTAGTTGGATGGTCGTTTGATTTAAATAATGGTTGGAATTGAACTGTTTATGGTTCATGAGTTTCAGCCGACTTTGTAAATTTACTGCACGAGACTTTAAAGTTCTGTAAGTGAAAATGCTGACAAATTTTAAACTTTCTCTGATTTTTCCCGTGATTTATTGAATATTAAAGATCTTTTTATTATTCGTTAAGATTAAAAATCTTTATGAATAATTTTAATGACATCTATACTACAGCGGTCTCTTAAAAATAAAATATTTTGCTCATACACTGACTTTTTTAGCAGACATAACTTCAAATGGCAGCCGGAATTACTCTCCAAGTTTCATAATTTAGTTGGAAAGAGATGAGAGGCTCGTTACACTCACCGATATTCTTCCATAGAACGATTGCATGTAACTTGGAAACACACGGCCAAGACGAAGCTTTAGAATCAATTGCGGATTTAACGTGACATCACGTCTGTAATCTTTGAAGAGATAGGCAGAGGAGTGTAGTACACTCCTACGTTTCATTAGTTACGTTTATGTTCCACTATGGAATAGGTGGTGAGGTGTGGTGAATACAATTTACAAATTTCTATTAATGCAGTTTTCTTCAGCTACATCGTTGATCACTTACAGACGTCTACGGGCGGCAGTGGTAACTTGTGTCCACTACTTGGTAGTTAGCTAATCTGTTCCGTTAAATAAATTCTTAGATATATACATAATATCGATTTACATCAGAGTTACTGTCACTCTTTTATATAACACTCTGCCTAACATTTCCTACAGTTCTATGATAAGTGATAAAATAGTAATACTAGAGAAATTAAACACCTGATATAAATTATTTGCTTGACCTCGAATAATGTCCAGTTGTGAAAGTTTAAAAGAGTTTTAAAAACGTTGCAAACGAGTCGGACTATTTACCTGTAAATGAAATAGTAATACACGCGTTGTAATATGTGCCCGTGTGTTTACAAACCAAATTGTAAGCGGTACAATTTCCATGCGTACGGAAGTTTACAACCCAAAGCCAACAGAGACAAGTTGGCTCGTTTAGCTGAATGTTTTCGGAGCAAATGTAACATCAACTGGGAACATATTAATATACGTTGATGCATTATTAGACCGCGTGGATCTTTCCAAGTAATTAGTTAGTTACATTATGAGAGTTTGATTTCAAGTTTCGGTGACATGTGATTTTAATAACGAATGGCTTGTTTGTATTATGATGATGTCATAACTTACTATTACGAACCTCTTTAAATAGGTAACTGGTCAAACAGGCACATAAATTGTTTCATAATAAAATTTATTTTTGTACAATTACGCACCACCTCTTACTATACATATAAGGAGTGGAAATACTTCAATATTGTAGTAACAATTGATTAAGTTGGCAGATTACTTAGTTTTACAGCAATGATTGTTCTTATTATATATCACATACACATATTCACGGCTCAGTGTATCTGTGATTGAATAAGCAAAATGTGTACTTGTCAATTAAACGAATCTGTTTCTAATTACATGTATATTTAGCTTATAAATAAGTATATAGTAATATATACATATTTTGATCGCGTATTACACTTTTTGTGATCAAATTACAACCGTTAGAAAGAACGATTCATGAGTTAATGATTTAATAGATTCAATTCAAATTGGAAACAGTTAAGGTAAATTTCCCGTTTACGCTTCAGTTTCCGGATTGAATTCCGACACTTCCTGAATATCAGAAGAAAAACAAATCATTGTAACGTTGTAATTTTATAATTTATTTACTTTGCTTTTACTGCTGCCTTAGCATGATAATATCTGTAATGGACCAGCTCAAAGTAGGAGGAATAAACATGAGGCGAGGTTTATTGGTTAGGAACTCTATAGGCATTCATGTGCATCTTTTAATATAAGCACTTATATACTATAATATAACAACATGAGCAAATTTAATGTGGAGCTGAAATTACATCACACCAAGCATGTATATCATCTAAATAATCATTTACTTGTAATAGGTTTTTTTGCAAAGATTGCTTCACCAATGGATTTAAAGTTTTGTTGATGTCTATTGTGATAGACATATTTTGATAAGCATGGATTTTAATAGATAACATTGCTCCCAGACAGTACTATTACATTACTGCTATATTTTTCCTCCAATAAACAAAATTGGATTTTATTTATACGATGTGTATACCTAATATATTTTATTTATTGAATATTCAATGCACATTCTAAATAAACTCTATTGCTAACGATAGGAGATCCGACAATGGGAAAAAGAGACAGACTTCTTGGAAAAAGAAAATATAAAATAAGTTAAACATGTTTTACAATTCTTTACAAATTTTTTGAGAAAATTCAGCAACAGCGTTCTTAAGCCAATTTTCTTTGCAATACTCGAATATTCATGTACCTTAGACCCAACGGGTATCTCTTTATCCCGAGTGCACCCTCAAACTGCTATTCCTATCTGCGTATTAGCATAAAATATCTCCTCCGCATAAATAATTTCCATATGTACACTTCCCGGGATACGTGAGAACTTTTTATCAATACAATATTTCTAATATGTCGCGACGAAAGTTTTTAAGTATAAAAGTCTACGATTGAAATTCCATTGAAGTTATTTTGAATTGAATCACTCTGCTTTTCAAAAGAATGTTTTATTTATTTACATAAATTATCGTGTACCATTCTAATCTAAGGGTAAAAGAGCTTATTTAATGCTTGAGAATGTTATCTTCGAAATAATCGTGGGTGATGGTGAAAGTGTTTGTTAGGCTCATACCTAACTCCAATAAAATAATATAAGATGTACATAAATACATAAGTAATATACATACGCATAAGTTGTAACATATGTGTAAAAATATACTGAAATTGATACTAACATACAATGATAAAAAATAATCATGTAGTACATACATACGCACACAATAAATATATTTATATACATACATAGAGTTACAAATTTAATGTATATTTTGTATGTAGCACCAACGTTGTACCTACCTTCACAGGAAGTAAGGCGGCCAAACAGTTGGATTCCGTCTACGCTCGATAGCCAGATTTCGAACAAAATAGTTTGATATTTTATTTGAAATCTGTTATCTTCAAACGACTTTCCCAAGCTACAACACACAGATTGAAATTACTGTGCATATTTAATGTTCAATTTAAACTGTAATCTCTAGCAGCTACACATATGTGAAAATGAAAAAGTTAATTTAAAAAGGTTGAATTAAATAATACATTACAATGTTTTTTTCATGTTATAATAATGAAATCCGCAAAAACTTTTGGTTGCACAATATCCCGGCAATTTTAAAATTCGATTGTATATTTCATCTTCTGACGTGTCAACCCTAGCGATCAATCTGCATTGATTTAAGTGTTTCGTTCGATTCTAAGAGTTAATTAACTCTGAAGAACAAACAGTGAGTAAGTAACACTGAGGAATGTGGTAATTCACTGTTACAGGGTAACCACATACAAGGCGTTCCAAATTAGTCCAGGAAATTAACTATGGACCCATCTTAAATGAGTTTTTTCCCCATCATAAGTGGGATATATTTTGGGGGATGTATTCTTTCTCCGCCCCTTCGCGGATAATACACTTTTTATTCTTGTGCACAATTTAAAAATGTTGTTATGGCTCGTGTTCTCTAATGATTGTATAAACTTTATAGAGAATGAAGTATTTGCTTTTCTTAATGTTCAACCATATTTTACTCACATAGTATATAGAAAGTTGTGTGCAATACTTTGATGTCAGATATTTTCATCAGACCGCAGAATGCCATGGAAACAGTTTCAAAGAAAGATTGCGAAATTTTAAAGTTTAAAAGTTAATAGAAAAGAAGTTTTACGTTGATAAAGGAAACTAGAAGATTACAGACACGTCTTGAGCAGCCATCTCTGGTAGATAGTTCATTTACTGTGATAGTTTAAATGCTTCATTTACTGTGATAGTTTAAATGTTTTATTTAACGTGATAACTTAAATGCTTCATTTACTGTGGTATATTAAATGCTTCATTTACCGTGATAATTTAAATGCTTCATTTAATGTGATAGTTTAAATGCTTCATTTAATGTGATAGTTTAATTACTTCATTTACTGTGATAGTTTAAATGCTTCATTTACTGTGATAGTCGTCTTCGTAATGCTGCATTTAAATGTCCATGACAGGGTTTACATATCCAGTGAGTTTATCGGAACTAAACTTCTATGAAAGCCTACAGGGGCTCTCGTTAGGAGTAGATTACGTCCAGCAGATTATATCCGTGTAATGTTACGTTATGTCCAGTAGTGACCTGGTACAGGAGACAGGTTGATGATCTGATGATGATGTTTAACGTCATCGAACTTGTAATTTAAGTCTGCCGGCGGATTTTCACGCCGGTCAATAAAACTATCACTCTGCTCCTCTTCAGTCACTCTTTGACAGACAGAGTGATCGTGATTTCACATGAGATGTTCTGGACAATGCGGGCTCCGTGGTCCGCCGCACATTCAGTCTGGCCAAGATAAATGTAGAAAACGTTATAAATTCTTATGTATAATTCGAACCGAAATTATTGTCTGTTTACTATGGAACACATTTTCTTTATATTTCGAATACCAGCGGCATCCATTTTCAAAACAAAATTTTTGGTCATTTACATCGGATATAGCGGATATAGCCAACATTGATAAAAAAAAAATCACTTTTTACTATTACCTATTCATAACGAAATTACCAGCCTTTTTGAATTATAATAGACTTTAGTAAAAAATATTTACCATAGCCATTCGGAAACCTCGAAGAGCTCGTGAACTCTTTTGAGTGTAAGTAAGCATTTGAAAAAGCTTCAAATATATTACGACGGAAAAATTGAGGCAGCGCATTTTCCGATTTTAAAAATTTTCCCTCTACCGTTCAAATACAGTGAGTGTGTCACGTAAATTGCTTGTCGAGTCCGGACAGGACGTACACACTTATGGTTGATCCTGGGATCTATGCCCACTGTGGCCGATGTAATCAGTAATCGGTTGCCTGATGCCAATTTTCGTTCATTAACTGTGACTATCACGACGATTTCAACATTCGGCGAACTCATATAAATGTCTAAATAGACTAAGACTCACCTATCTTGAACGAATAATTTAAATACTGGCTTAGGGTTAATCAAGATTTGATCCTCATCAACCAATATTGTACATACATACAATGGTTAATCTAAGGATTAATACTCAGCCCGATCTTCAGTTCTCCTTACCCAGTATTGCTTAGCTACCCTGGGTAGCAAGCTGAACGATTTTCAATTCATAACCTGGCACCTTTCATAACGCCCAAGTTTATTTTGGTTCAAATGCATGGAAACGTATTACCAGGCACTATTTAAGGCAAAATAACCTTTTAATAAGGGATTAATAAAAACGATACAAAATAAGTCAAACTACTAGTTTTTTTTTTTTCATTTTCAAAAATTGTAATATTGTTGAGTGGGTAATCATTTCACGTCTACTGACGTGACGTAACATAACGGATGAATTATTAATGTAGAAAAGAAGTTTTTGTACATTTATTCTTTGTTTATTATTGACTAGCTCGACAGGCAATCCTGGCCAAGACAATCAATTTTTTTTTTCATAATAGTAAGCGCAAAACGAGAGCGCACTACAATGCGCATAAACTTTTATGGACAAATTTGTCCGGTAGCATGCACTTAGTGCAAGCTTGCATGCTACATTCACCCTTATTGCTTACAAAAGAAGGTTGAGATTCATCTATGTTTTCGTAAACAGTTCGACTTAATTTGTTATATGCAAGATTTTTTATAAAGATTTTTAGGAATTTCGATTTAGCGGAGTTGAGTGTTTTATGTAGGTAGTGATTATATAATGCACGGCATTACACCAAAATTGGTTTTAGTTTCAATACGCCTTTGAATTTATAATTGAAGTAAGTACGACAGCCTGAATTTTTTCACTTCTACCTGCATTGTTCATAAACCAAGAGCATTTATTCTAGTTCAGGAGCACCTAGCCAATGCCTACTCAATAACATTAAGAGATGATTAGATTATTTTATTAAACGCTAAAACCTAAAAAAAAAGAAAAAATACTAAACTAATAATATTTGTAATTTTTAAACGGTGAAAAAGATCCGGCTAAAACAATAATGAAAAACTAGTTGCGCATCAATATTAAAAGGTACATACATACATATCTTCACGCCAGGTCCCCTGCGGGGTAGGCAGAGAGCACAGAGTGCCAAATATCTCTATTCTTACACACCAGTCGTGCTTCGTCCACATTCATATAAAAGGTAATATTAAAAGGTCGTATTATTAATCATGAAACTTTCCTAAAATAGAGATATGTATAAATCTTATGTATTCGAGGTACGATTTAGGCGGTACTAAAATGTGGACAGCAAACGGAATATCGTAATCTCACCCTATTGTGTCTGGACCGCGGTCGTGTGCAAGTTAGGGTTGTGACAAATGCGTGATAAATAATTATTTCGAGTTGATATTAAATAATGTGTAATTGTATGTTATATATAAATATATTTAGCACTCTGTTCTCTGACTTATCACGTAAATCTGTATCACTATCCATTAACTATGCAGCAGTCTGCTCTGAAACTTGACATTTAGATGAAGTCCATGACCATCCGGATGCTGTACATAGGGCTGCTAGCATGTGGTAAGGCAATAATTATATTTGCTTAGAAAAACTTAAAAAGCAGCATCCCTAGCCAGTATCAAGCGAGACGTCTAACGCATGCAAATCCTGCGAGAAACACATTACCATTTGAATTCAAGACTTTTCAACGTTTTCAGAGCTTTCGAACACAATGCACGTTACTTCATTTTAGTACATATTTACTATAAATATGCATGTACATAACGGTATACTGATATAAACAATATTATAGATTACATACATATTGCACAAGTTAAATCTTATTTTGGCTGTTAGAGTTTAACCAAAGCGACAATATGTCTCTGTGATCACTGTTCATGACTTTTATAATCCATCTACCTAATTTGTTTTTTAGAAATAAATATTATTATTATATTATTATTATTATTGACTGCCTCGTTGGTCGTGTTTGTTGCAAGTGCGACTGCCGATCGGGAGGTCCCGGGTTCGATTCC
>DWFO01000321.1:0-21966 GCA_018246595.1 Mimoniades nurscia nurscia
CCCATTCCATCGTGGGACTTAAAAGTAACTGGTGAAACGTGGGAATGTTCTACATTCCTCTGCCTACCTCTTCGGGGTGAAGTTACTTACAGTTACTTAAATATTAACAATTTGAATGGATGCATCAAGCAAACATTGAAAAGTTTCATCGACGTTTTCATTATCATCCAACGATGTTATGATTAGAACTACATGCATCATGGATTTTCAAGAATGTTCTTGACATAATGGAATTTTAAATTAACTTCCTAAAAAATTGTTATAAAGTGAAAACGATTACCGAAAACAAATTGACAATTTACCTTTGTGAATTTAAAACTTTCGACTTATTTGTGATTATCTAAATAACAATTTCTCTTACAATCTGTCATTTGTTAGTGCACCTACTGTTATTACAGTGCCGTTGTGAACTGAGCCGTAACATTAATAGCGCGGCTCCACGACGACCTTGTGATTGATGTGTAGAAAGTTAAAAACCGATTATGGGTTATCGTATGGCTATTATGATTTCATCGCTTTGTCATTAGTATAATTCTATCAAATTAGCATTGGAGTCCTAGCTGGCACGAAACAAAACACGACCAACATTGACCGGATCGAAAATTAACTCTCATTCGGGTTGTATAACGAATTTAATTATTTCTTTATCATCATTATTAGTTCTATTGTTCCACTACCGGATACATACATATCTTCTCCCAGGATGAGTTAGATTAAAACTTGGGGACCAATATATTTATTTTGCCCAGATAATTAATATTTAGCAACTTCAAGAACATTCCGTAGTGTATCCCTACATTTCCAGTTCATTAGGAAATCAATATATGTATATGGTTATCCAACTTGACTTGTTTACGTTTCAATATATTTTAAATGCCATATATCTTACCTTGTAAAGTTTGTCCTTCTGATACCACACATCTTCCTCCTCTTCCATTTGAGTAGCGAAAGCTTGTGTGAGATCATCACGAGAACGCGACAGAATTCGACGTCGTGACACCATCTCGCCCCCCGTCGCCGCCTCGAAAGGGCCTAGGCTGGAACAAGGAATTTGATAATTAATATATTAAGTTATGTTTTTCCTATATCTTAGTTCATAACATATAGCTATTCAAACATGTACATAACATTTTTGTTTATCTTTCTTATAGTACTACCGCATGGGTGGGCCTAATACTTACAGATGATATTAGTAAAAATCAAGTCAACAATGTTAACATACAACAATAAAAGTGGGTCGAGTAGGTGCAATGGCCACCGCTAATTAAGAGGCCCTGGGGTAAATTCTAGTGTTGGGAGAAGTATTATTTGATTTTAATACATTGGAATTAATTCTCTTACTTATTCCCTATTTCATGGAAAATCATATAATATAATCATATAATATATATTATGTTGAAAATATTAAACGAGCAAAAGCTTATAATAAGATAAACAGAGCAGAAACAATAGCATTTTTATAAGACGATGAAGTAATTAATAATATAAATAAAAATTAATTCAACGATGGCTTTTAATGTCTTCATCAAATTAGAGTAACTGTTTGGCTATCTTTTTACACAGATCTCCGCGAAACGCAATGTTTCCATGATAGAAGATAATATTCATAGCGAACTGCAACTTGCGATGCTATAATCTTTATGTGCGGTACAATTGTCAAACTTTCTAGATCAGATTAAGTTTACACGTAACATTATTATGCAACGAAACAATGCTGATTGTGAAAGCCCCTCTATTGCCTTTCGCATCTAGAATCATTTGTGCATCTCTAAGCTGCTCATCAGGTACGCCATTCAGAGTAATGACACCCGATTTGTCAAAATCTTCGGATACGCAAAGGGAACCCTGATTGTGAGAAGTTGCTTCAAGTACCGTTCTTGTTCATTATTTTCAATTTAAGTCTCTTTTACATTACTGACATGATAAACTGTGAGCTTAGCGTATTAACATTTGAACGTTAGCTAATAAATATAATTTAATTATATTGGTGTTTTTACTATTCAATTGATACTTGTAGTGTAATATTTGTGTGTACCTTGTCTTTCAAAGTATGATTTAATCGCAACCCTAGAGTTTATTTAAAAAAAACCCCAAGCTCGAAGCAAGACCAAAGGAAAATAAATCTTCAACTACCCGCGACATTAGTCGCAAAATTCGTCTTTCGGCGCTAACAAAGCAATAGTTAGCGCTTCCTTCCGACGTGAACAATGTATGGCATTGGATTCGGCATTGGGGCTCGCGTATCTAACGATCGGCGTCGGTTCCTCCCATTCATGTGGTACACACGGTTTGTTTACTCGGCACTGTGTTGTAAATACAATGGTGCAAGTTGTCGCAGAAAGCTAACCGATAACAACGTCCCGGGGCAGGCACCTGTCCGGGCACGACTCTCGTACCAGGAAGCTTCCACCTAATGATGCCTCGTTAACACTTGGACATGACTTCCTCTCGATTTATTATCGTCTTGTTTGGTCTGTATTGTTCTTTCCCGTACAAATCCTTTGGTACATGAAGCTCTATATTCTATAAATCCAATTTTTTCTTGTAACATAATTTTTAGAAAACCAACATTGAATTGTACTTTTTTCACGAATAATTCCCCTAATGTTTTGATCATCAGTTTGGAAATAGCTACTCGTAACTACTTGTTATGTTGCAGTGATAGTCAGGTTTGAAACTTAAACTCTTACTCCGGAAGCCCGGATTCAAATCCTAGCGAGCACCTCTTTATAAAATGTGCATATTAAGTTATGAGATAAACTACTTATATATGTATTTTTATATGTAAAATAACAATATTATATACAAAACTAGAACATACATTGTATATCTACGACGAAAGTACATCTACATCTTCAAAAATGTCGTACAGTTTATTTTAGATATCGTTTTGGCCAGTCATCTCGTGGATCTTTAAACATGGCTTGCTACTTCAAAGGTATCGCTACCTCAGAGTAGGCCACTCGTACTTTCACAGTTGATTTACTTGCTCTAGTATCGTTGGCAACGGGTGTTACCGCATGCGGCGGTCGAGCCGAGATAGCTTAGTTTGATTAACATCTCCCGATCTAGTTCAGAGTTTCACAAGACGATTTGCAAGCTGTTTGAATTGAATGTTTCCTAACATTATTAGAATTAATAGATATACATATTTATCAAGATAATTATCAACATTGATAGTTGATAGGGGCTTACGCTCAGATATTTACAGGATTGTTTTTTTAATAATTCGTTACATAATCACTAACTTCGTTCTATGGTATAATATAAAAAGGTAAAGTATAACCACTGTATCAATGGAATTAGTTACAATCATTAGGAACGTAATATTTGACACAATTGCTATCAAGTATCACGTAGATACAAACGAAATATCTCCACATGTAGCAATTTAGAGCCTAATCATTCATCGTCAAGCCACGACCTTTAAGTATTCGTAATTATAACTTTGTTTTAAAGTCCAAGCTAACCGGCAATTTAGATTAGATAACATTAAGATAGTATAGGAATTCCACTTGCGTAGAACGAGTTGGACGCGTGCCCACTAGTAACGCCAGTGTACTACTTGTCGAACAATTCAGCCTATAAACAATTTGTTGTTCAGTAGTAACGAGATTTTTATCTGATAATAGTATAACAATTTTAGTTGGAGCAAGCAATCAAAAATGTAATAAGCCGATATAAGACATAAAAATAAACGATGAAAATGTATTTTTTTCTGCTGAACCAACGATCAATTAATTATGAACTATGTGAGAATAAAAATGATTACTGTCATTATTAATGATCATTTGCAATATAATAATTAAAACGAAACAGCAGAAGTCACTGGAACTGAACAGTTTAGATTAAATGACCAAAAAATTGTTAGAAACTTCGTCAATGTTACGACACCGCAACCATTACTTAACAACCAATCAAAATATGGGCCTGAAGTAGTTCTAATCATGCTTATAAGGCCAATAAAAGTTTATGGCTTAAAATAACAAGCAACAGCTATCGAACGTAATAGGGTCATTATGTACCGCCCGTCACAGGACCTGTTTGCAGAGCACACTGACCCATATCGAGGAGTGAGTGCCCCTAGGGACGGGAACAGCTGGGTTACACTTTATCGACATATGGAAAATAACGTGGAATTTTATTTTTATTTAGATTTTTATAATTATTTAGAAATGGGTGTAATAATGATTGTTAACTAAACTGGAATCACAGTAACAAGACCATTGAAACAAAGAAAGGAAACAAAAGAATTGAATACCAATAAGAAAAGGGTGTTATGAGTTAAAAAAAAAGAATTTAATGACGTTGTAGTAACAAGAAACTACGAAAAAAAAACATATCTTTAAATATTTCAAAATCTTTAAGATCATAAATTCTTTCAACGAGTTGAAAAATTTATCTAACCAAGCGTCTCGAATATACTTTATTTATTAATTGACCTGTTGACTTGTATTTCTGCCCGTTCTACTTCTCATTGATTTATTTATGTATTTATCTTAAATGAACGAAAAAAAGTGATTGATTTTGTAATATCTGAAGAAAATAAACGATTGCTAATTCACTAGCAGCAATTATGTTTTTACTGAAACGATTCTGTTATAACTTGAAATTTGGTTTGGCTTGAAATTTTAGCGGGAAAGTGGCCTACAATATGGATTTGTGGTCGATGGATGGCAATAGGCTCACTTCTTATTCATAGTGAGACGTAAACGTAACTGGTAGAACGTGAAAATATACTACACTCTTCTAAATACGTCTTCGGGGATTATAGGCGTGATGTTGCGTTTCCGTTATAAAAAAAACATTTTAAGTTCTAACGCCAACCGTCATACTGAATAACATTGATTTTAATCCTCAAACGACTATAGATATAATTTTGGTGCCGAAAACATTTTTATATTTGCCAACAATTGATAACAAAATGCTCACGCTTTTTTTAATCATATTTTTTTCGGCCAAAAGCAAATGTTAGCGTTTCAACATTTTTCCTAGAGTAGACTGTAGGCGCGCAAAAAATAACCACGCTTTCGTTATCGACGTCCCGTTAGCACTAGACGGCGGTCATTATGGGAACCTAGTGGAACAGGTTCCGATTTTTTTCCTTTTACAAGACGTGGAGGCATCCTCGCAATTACTACGGTACAGGACACGTGCTCGTGTTGGTGTAACTGCTCTATTATGTAGGAAATTACTGTTGCATGACACTCGTTAATCTATATCACACTGACCTCAATCGGTTATTGAAATTTACCGCCTTTTTAAAATTAGATTATATTTTATTTTGGATGGAGGTGCTGACGTTGCTCTGAATGGCTAGTAGAGCATCTTTTAAGCACGCTTCTGTAGACCAATGACCTCATCGGCATCATTTCTATGTCATCGTTAGTTGAGATCAAGGTTCAATTAGAATCTAAACAATATTTTTTTTTTACAAATGTCATGGCTGGGTTGAAATTAAACGGCTTAACTTTTTAAGCTAATGTTTATTGGTGTAAGGAAATAAAGAGTCATTTGTGAAGTGCCAACCGGCACTTGACCATCACTTGGTCGACACTTGATCCTTGTCACTTTGAGAAGGGACCCGAACACAATAGTGGAACAATAAAAATATCGATGGTAATGGTGATGATGAAGATTGTAATTTATACAATTCGGTATATTAAGAAGCGTATTTTCAAAATTAGAATTTGAAAAAGTCGAAATTTTTACACGTCTTATTATACTTATGTATTATAATATTTACAGTAACTATTGCTGATATTTTAAAACATTTCGCATATGAATTACTATGTAATTGTCATGAGCATCACGCTAACAGGCTTAAAACAACACCGAAATTGGATAAGCTAAATAAATATACGCTTGTTTTTTTACAATTCTACGAATGCAAATGTACTCAAGATAATTACCGTTACGCGTTGTATCTATCTCACGCGTTGCGACACTTGAAAATACTGAAATTATTCGAGAACATTCCAACCAGCTGCTTTCCAAGTCAAATGACAACGTGCCCGCGATCCTAATTGCACTGCACTATTATGTTCTTCGCCGAAAAAGAATGTGGATAGTTCAACGCGAATTGCTATTTTCAAGTTACTTTTAACCTTTGGTATCTACAAATAAAGTTTTAAATAGCGTGAAACGAAAGCAAACTGTCGTTCGCAGCACGCGTCAAAACTCCTTTCGTCACTGTTTCATGAATAAGACGTTCCTTTTGATGATTGGTCGCGTTCCATTTTTAAACGTAGTCGCTTTTGTCAATGTTTTTTCGCAATGTGTGTCGAAGAAAATGCTTTCTGGATTTTGTACAATAAACGCATCGTTGTTTGTTGACGGTGTGAAGCAATAATGTTGGCTGTATTAACTTCATGGTCACATATTCATTGAAATATTGAAATGATTACGAGTGGTAATTTATTATTATTTTCTATATTTCGACAGTTGGCAAGACATCGTGTTGATTTATCGTCTTTGCCCATGTGTGTCGCTACTGATGCTAGTCCTTACATTTAAATTAATTTCTTACACATATGTATGTATATTCATTTATCATGTACTTAAGAAGCTTCTGATTACTGAACAATTAGTAAATAGAGCAATTATCAATACGTTAATTTTATTTAAAAAATGAATATTAATAATATAATACACAATTTAGATTTTAAATGTATGTAGAAAAATAATTTGTGCACCCCATCTAGGTACTTTGACAGATATTCCCAACCAATAACAATCGATACCAAAGTCAACACAAGTGTATTAATTTTAATATTATTATCTCATTCATACCTGTTCGGGACGGATCCGCAAATACAATGATAACACCCACGCCGTCCCACTGTACCACCCACAAGCGACGCACAGACTAAAGTTATTGGCAGAGGAGTCATTAACTGATTACTCATATATGTATATTTTGTAACCGGAAAAATAGACTTCATTTTTTAATGTACATGACTCAAGAATGCAAGGTGGTATTTTTAAAATAAATGATCCGTGGAAAGTTACTCGTTTAAAGAAACTAAGTTAATTATTTTCAAAAAATTATTCAATCCTTCTGTCCAAGGTAGTTTGGAGTGTCAAATTAATAACATCTTTTTACAATTACTGTCAGTTTACGTTTTAAAATAAAAGATTATTGATAGTATATGAAGGTATGTACCTATATATAAATAATATTATATAAACTTGTGTACGAAACAGGGAAGAACTAAATTAAATACCAACCTAGTGCTTAAATACTAACCTAAATCCAAAAGTTACCAACAAAATTTTAACCTAAACTCGAAACTCGTCAAACATAACTTTAACACAGCCCGCTTTAATACTCTATGACGGCGCACACTATAGCAAAGATCGAGTAATAACTAGAAGCGACAGCTTTAGAAAGTGGTCGATAACAAACATGACATAAGGCATATCGAGTTCGCAACTACGAGTAGATCTATTAACAGCAACGCAACGTGTAGTGTTTACTATGGTGTTTGCATCAGTGGATTTTAAACCTGACGGTTATACACATAAAGTTTACTTTCGTGTCCTCTATAAGAGATACAACCGAATAAAGTTTTGGAATTCGTTTAATATTTATATAAACATTCGCGGCGAGTTTGAAAGCTTCCACTTGCCCAACAGTGAATTCCTAATTTTTCTTAATGAGCGGATCTGTCAATATAATCATTTATCTTGAACTTGAAAGGAATATTTAGTTTAAATGCATGCAGAAGTATGAAGCGTAAATTATACATATTATTCCGTTTAAAAAGTGAATGTTAGAAACATTTATGAGTGTTGAATCATTAATTCGATAATTAATGCATCGCGTACTAATGATGTTACGTTACATATTATATGTGTGTTCAATTGAGATCTTTCCACGTTAATGCAATAAGACCTTGTCGCTTTGTATAATACATGTACACATATATTATGTACATATGTACATCTTATATTGTATCAGGTAGCAACATTGTTAAACATACTCGTACAACGCACAAAAGCCTATAAATATTCAATTAACATTTGCCATATTACAAATCGCTAAGCAACTATGTATTGTGACGAAAATTTCATAGCAATTGTTGTAAAATGACTACAAGGCTCGCGCTGCGTGTGCGCTATGCTTAATGCTAAGCCCACACTCGTTACGCAAGCCAAAGGTCACGTACAGGTGTAGGCGCGGTTTAAGTGTGACTGCTTCGGTGCAATCAAAGAAATTATACTTCTTTATTACAAGCGTCGTTACGAAACTTTTCGCGCATTAACTTACGGAATTACCTCGTTATTTTTATAATGACGATTGCTATTTATTTCGAAAAAGTAATTTTATTATATATAGATATTACACAATATCATTAATTAAACTATATTTATGCTAATAATTTATAAACCACATTTATTTATCCCAAAGCCGCATGCTCAGAGTGGGGATTGTCGGTAAAATCCCCAAAAGGGAGGCCTATGTCCGGCAATGGACTTAATCTGATGACGATGCTCATACTTGTCGCTGGTAGTAAGAAGAACTGGTGAAACGTGCGATTGTACTACACTCCCTTGCCTACCTTTTCGGGGATTACAGGCGTGATGTTACGTAGTAGTAAGAAACGTTCCATCATGTGTGACTATTCAAATTTACCTATATGTTTATAGCATAATATCATACCCGTCTTTCCCCGACGGGGTAGGCAGAGTAGTGTAGTACACTCACATGATTCGCCTGTTAAGTCGTACTTACGTCCCACCTTGGAATGGTCGACGAGCCTATTCTTTACAATGTATAATTTAACAAATTATATACCTTTTTTTTACCACAAAATTACAATTTGCTGCGCTAAGTTCTTGATGGCTGAATGATAAAAGGATATGATACAGAGACATAATAAGGTACAATCATTCTAACGCATGAGTAACAATTAATAATGCAGCTAAGATTGATCTCAGTTATGCATTCATTTCATTGCACAATACACCAGTGAAACAAGGCAATCCTTAAAGAGAATATTAATTTATAGTATTTACACAAACATATTAATTCCATCAATTTAGTTTGATACTGCCGGCAGGAATAATAATTACACCTACGTCGTCATAATTGCGACCACCCACAACGGGATGGTCTAGATTTGTTACTGCCTGTTGTGTACAGAAGCTTGTTTGTTATTCCGTATTGAAGAAAAGCCGCTGAGGCCTTATGGTGCCCTGGTAGTGTATTACTCTTACAACGACCTACAAGCCCGACACTAATGAACTTTGTTAACTCTAGATGTACACAACATATCTCATACACTTTTTGCAAGGGGCATTTAAAATTAAATGCCTGTATTATAGGTAGTATTATAATTTGTATTATAGGTTGTATTATAGCTTGTATTATAGCCATATTATATGTATAGTTTGCTGTCACGTTAAATGTAAATAAAACAGATCTAATTGTTAGTAGCTTTATTTATCTTTCTAAGATTGTGTTTGTATGCATATCCAATAACCATACACCAAGTAATATTAATGTGAATATGATGAAAATGCTAAGAAATATGTATTATATAGTTGTAAATCTTTTTGAACCAGCTTTCTATAAGGCAATCTTTATGGCAGCATGATAAGATGCTGGTATGGTGCTGGAGCTGGTTTAACTAACCCGTCAACAAGTCAAATCGATAAGGTGTATAACGGCTCGCAAAAAAGCGAGATCATATCAAGCAGTCTGGACTAAAGCCATTTACGCATTGTCTGGGAATCACATCTTGAAACCCGGTGCAAGTTGAAGGCGGGTGTCCGTAAATTAAGGTTGAAGATATCTCAGCCGAAATGGAATGTTTTAGCAGGAGAAATGTTTTAATGTTATTTACATATCACATCATATTTTTTATATTAATAGGTAAAAGTAGATTTATAGTTTTGTGTCTTAATGATGATGCTTGATGTCTAGATTCATCATGAAACCGAGTGTGAAAAAGAAAGATAAAAGTGTGCGCCAACATCGGAATCTCGAATGATCGCAGTAGGGCTCTACAATCTTAAACAATAGTGTGGTACACTGTCAAGTTGCACCAGTTACGTTTACATCCCATCTTAGAATTGGTGATGAGCCCATTAACATATTATACAGGGCATCAATCCAAACGCCATGCTCCGACTGGGAATTTCAACTTAGAAAAAGTCAAATACATTTTGTGTATCTAACATTTTACTTCAGATTAAGCGTATAATGTTTTACTAATTTTAAATACTACCTCTGATCACCTCAGGTGGTTAGGTTATCTGTCAATCAAGATATTCAAACCGGGAATAATTGTTAGCATATAATATGAACAAAAGTAATTGCAATACAAACAACAATAAACAATTTTTAAACACGTTTATCTTTTGTACAAATTACAAGCGAGCATAAACGAAATGTCATTCATAAGTGTCGGTAGCCCCGGCGCGGTTGGAGATTGAAAGCGATCCGCAAGTTACGCAACTCCAAAGCAATCCGTTCTTAGAACAGCGACCGCTAGTGGAAAATTTTCACAAACATTTCCATGGTTCGAAAAGCACGTTAATCAATGGGTCCCTATTGTAGTTAAGTAGTAAGCGTCAAATGTTGTCGAAGGTCGCACTTTTGACAATAAATTCACACTTTAATTGCAATAATTTTGTTTGAGGTATAAACAATTCTTGGCTCTAATCAAGAAACTATGTCAAATGTATGGAAGCCAAAGCAAATTTTTGATAATATGCTCAATGAATTTGATATGCTCCATGTGGTTTTATGATGAAAAATTCCGAACCACTGAAAAGCTTCAGACTGTATATTTCTGAACTCGGCAATTTAATCAAGTATTTTTTCCAAGTATGCCATTCATCCCGTTAGGAGGTTTAGAACATTACAATACATGTTAGAAACGTGTGCAAGATTTCAAACGCTCTCGCTAGATCTCATGACTCACGGACGAGTCAAGGTCAGCGTAACAATTCAGCTAACGGAACTTTTCATAAAGAAATCTAGTCGGTTGCCACTTACGGTGCATAATTTAAAAGGAGATCAAACAACTGTTTGTGAGATAACACAAAAACACAAATGTAAATAATAATATAAACGTTGATACTGACACTGACTTCTGACTTTATAAATTTGAGCGAAATTTTAAGACAACATAATATCTGCTGCTGTAAAGGTGAAGGAAAACGCGGCAAGGCAACGGTAAGTTTCCATAAAGCTGTCTACGATGCACGCAGTGTCTAAAGTTAGTCAGTCAGTCATAAAGTTCTCTAAGAGTACCTACTCCATAACGTTATTTAGAAATTATTAGACGTTATTGTGAAATATGCCAAACCGCTTTTGGCTCTTCTCTTTCTGGGAGGAAATCTGTTTTATTCAGTGGAACAATAGACAAATTATTGTAAATGAAACTATTATAGGAATTTAATTGATATAATGGTACTTGCCGGGAAAAACCATAAAAATTCCACCACCGAAGATTTCCTAATTTATAAGTACATAAAAAAAATTCGTCTCAATCCTCCAATTTTGTCACATAAGAATTTTCCCAACCGAGTCATATTATATTTAACTAATCGTAAATTGTAATAAAATACATTGCCCATTCTGAATGACAACGGTGTCTCAGTCACCGCTACTTGTGCTGTGCGCGTTATCTGCCGTTAACATCGGGTGACATTTCGTTGCTTGCAAATGTATAACTGATTTTGGATTCCTTGCACGTCACATTGTTCGAAGTAACCATTAGTTTTGGTTGTTACATAGGTAGCATTCCTGCAAATGTGACTATGGCATTCTTTAGAGATCTACTAATCAACAATACCATCTACAATCTACTAATGAGTAAATTGATTCAATACTATTCAATGCTCTCTGCCTACCCTGTAAGAGAACTAGCGATGGCATGACGTTGTAATAATAATAAGAGTCCCCAGATTATCTTAGTCCACTCGTGGACAGAGGTCTCCTCTTATTAACATTATCATGTCGATTCTAGGATTGGCGCATTCAGCTTTTTAATATTATAATTTTTTTTATTTAATAGGTTCATTATTAACATATAATAAATTTTCTATCCACATAAAATGGTGATGTATATCTATTTAAACATATTAAAATCATAGTATTCCAGAAATTATGTTCCATCAATAATATTATAGGTATTATCATATAATCATTATAACTGTAATAATTATATTGACTCGCTCAATCAGACCTAGACCTTGTTTCTGTACACGGTTTCCCCCGATGACTCGTCGGATACGATGTTAGCATCACATAAGAATTGCAATGCACATTTGCTTGCCAAAGTTGCAGTGAAATGAATTAAATAATGCGTAAGAAATCAAGATAAATAAATGTATTAGGTGTGATCATGATAGACATTTTTGTGATCCCATTATATCACATGGGTTTCCCTTGATATGAGAATGTTCTAGACTATAAATTACCACGTTTGCCAAGAGCGAATTGGAAAATTTCCCCCTTTTGAAGCATCTCATGGTAGATTCTATAAGTGCAATTTTCTTGCGAAGCTTTCCTTCATCAGTGGATATATAACTTAGTTTACTTTACATCGCACATAAGTTAAAAGCGACAACCCAAATTTTCTTTGACAGTATAAAGTAAGTAATGTAAGAACAAATTACATAGTTTTAACCTTTATATGCGAAACAGAAATATTTATTTTCACAGTAAATTCACCATTTAACAGTCAAGATTATTCGTTATAAATAACCATAAAGCAGTTAAAGGCGACCGCAAGAGGCATTTAAGGTATTTCCTCTAACATCGTAACATTTAAGTAACAAGTAAGCGAAATAACTGAATAAAATTTCGCAAGGCAAGCCAAGGTAAATATAAAACCGTCATTTTGTTAAGTTCATATTGGTCGCTGTGAAAGCTTCAATTATACTCCTTATTGCATTGACATAGATGGTATAATTGTATACATGAAAATAGAGCTCATGAAAATAGATCTGTACACGCGGGCTCCTCCGAAAATGGCATTATTAAAGTTGCCTCAAATTATTCCAAGCAATTACGGGCGTGAGAACAATATGATTCATCCATATAATGCTTAAATTATTTTGTAAATGAGTTATTATATTACTTTTATGATGGTTCGAGTAAACTTGTATGAATGAAAGAGCTTCACATATTATGACAAAATCTACACATAATATGTGAAAATGAAACCTTTTTATCTCTCCTTCCCTTATCCTGAGTTAAAAGTTTTCCAAACTCCCTATAAAATATATAGCCCCCTGTATAGACGACGTATAGTAACTAATAAATGGCATAAGACGTGGCTGTTGAAACATTCCACTTCACATGTTACTACTATCTAGCTCAGCTACCTCCCCCTCACACCCTTTGCATACGAAGTTAATCAAGCGTGTACTGACGTTAGCGAATAAGAAATAGTTTAAAAATAACTATGCATCAGCAAATAAGGAAATGGAAAAAATCTTTTACCTCTCTACGACCATTCATGTAACTTTATTTTTTAATAGTGCTAATGTATACATCTGTTGTGTGAGCTCGTAGGAAAACAGCCGAATGTTATTTTTACGTAACGCCATTCACAATGGACACTTTCACTAAAATCGTGTTCGCCAACAAAATCGCCGACCCCGGTGGCGATGGCCGACGCGACGGTTTAATTATACCAATGTTAGTTTACGCAATTAATTCTAATTACAAATGTTATGGAAACACGTGATATACTTCAATATGTTTAGCAATATCCATTCCGGCCAGTTGCTAATCATAAACTCAACAAGGTGATTTTTAATAACATTTTATCATCGTACTCACTCCCGTTAAGACATTTCAGCTAATTGTTATGATTAAGCATACATCGCGATGCTTCGCCACTATTCACTAAGTTGCCATGAACATGTCTGACACAAGGTTTCTTTATATTTAAAGCAGACAATGAAGTTAAGGAATTAATGAAATTAAAACTTTAATTGATTTCTATTTCCGCCTACGTTATAATGCTCACTCATTTTTTCTACGATTTAATATATTTAATCCGTAATTATAATTTTGAAATAATTCTTGTACGGTAAATAAAATGGCTGCCTAACGTATTTATTTATTATCAATAATCGCCTGGAGCTCGTTTTCATATTTTTTGAAATAATATTCAATTCAATTATAATTCGTTATTTCAGAACTATGCCAGCTATAATCTACGTGAAAGGATGTGGCAAAACGCAATCAACTCAAAGGAATGCACTTCAATTACAAACCAATTAATTACATTCGAGCTATTTAATAAGCGATGTAATTAGTAGTGTTTATATGTAGTTTATGCTATTAACGAGTAATGTCGTGTTAGGTACTCTAGATAAGATGACGATGAGAGCAGTGATTTAATTGTACCCTCACGTGACGTCACTGCCGAAACATTAAATATAAACAAAATAACTACATAAACTGACTTTGATACGAAATAATTGTGTCAAAATAAGTTTGGCAACTAAATAATTTGCATACCCTACTGGGTTAAAATAATAAATCATTTTGTAAACTGTTGTACTTTGTCCTGCAAATAAATGAATTGAATTGAATTGCCTCGTGGGTTGTGCTGGTTGCAAGCGTAATTGTCTATTGGGAGGTTCTGTGTTCAAATCTCGGGTCGGATACTATAGGATTTTTCTAGTTTAGATTTTCTAGTAGCGGCTCGGAGTCCGGCTATGTGCCCGGTGTATGGCAATAAGCTCACCACCTATTCCATTGTGGGGCGTAAAAGTAACTGGTGAAAAGCGTAAGTGTATACTACACTTCTCTGCCTACCTGTTCGGGGATTACAGGCGTGGTGTTACGTGATGAACTATATTAAATTGTAGTGTCTGTCTGTCAGATCATACATCTACAGCGGTAGACTTATTCAAATTTAACGTCTACTCTTATAGATTTACTTTAAATACTTTATCGATTAAAACTTACTGATCATAAGTTTCATAACCATCAAAATAGTCAATAAATATTTGTATTGAAGCAATATGTTGTTTAAAGTATTAGATCAAACATATACATATTATATATTATTACATGTGAGAGTAATACAATAATGTCTTACAAAATTTTAGGTCTCTTTAATGAAAGTTTGCATAGCAATATTTTTTATGCTTAGCCAACATGAGCATACGTGTTAAGTGCTCGGTAAACAAAAGTCGGTGGTCATACGCTCAAACAATTTGTAAATGTTGAATTTGTCGCAATGGGCAAATCACAGCACGCAACAAAAATATCTCACTAGAAGTCTTTCTTTTCTTTTTTAATTAAACTAGTATACTAACCTATTTTTACGAATATTTACTAACAACTGCTTTGTTCACTGAACAACTAAACAGTTGTAATGGAATATATGAAGTGTTCTTTTTGTGACTGCCGTGTATTGCTGACATCCAGCAATTGACCTCCAAACGCGGATGATGATTGTGACGAAGTGATCAGCACCAAACATATTTTCAGCGAATCTTGGAATATTTTAAATGTCTATGACTTTCAACATTTGCCATAGCGATGGATTGCTTGCTCGTTCATCAGGCAATGCAAAATCCACCTGACGTTCCTATTTCTCGACTAAGTGTTGGTGTGAGTAGTGGTTGTGAGTCCGATTCCGATCTGGGGCAAATGTTCGTGTGATGTTCATGAGAAATGTGATGTGTATGTGTGTGAAATTATCTGTACACATAATGAATTGATGTGATCAGAATTTCTTGTTTGCTGTCTAATCAATAAAGTAAACGTCTAAACTAAAAGTCTACGTTTCAGACGGTTTCAGTGGGTGTTGTTGGCCTAAGATAAACACACCTATGTATGTATATGTGCTTTGTGTATTCCGAATAGCGTACGAAAAGCAGCGTGTGTCAGAACGACCACTATTTTCCCGCAAGTGTTGACAACTCAGTACACTGTTCAAGCCTTATTTACACAAACTATGAAATAAATCCTTCTCAACGCCACAGGTTATTCAATGACCGACGTCTCAATTGATAGCCATCAAGATTGACACCAGACCCTTTGTGAAATTGACCGTAAATGTTCATAAATGTATCCAGCATTGTTATTTGTATGGACAAAGCTTTATACATTACCATAGTAAACATCTTTATATCAATGTTATATCGATAAATCGTTTAAAGTTTCGTTTTGTGCAAAAGTTTGTCATTGTCACTTTGATACTCGTATATGCGTTTAATTTATTACTTGTCAATATATATCTAAAGTTACTATTCTAATGTCTAGACGAGTACGAACGATAATAAGGGGTTTTTATAACATAGAAAAATAATCAAAAACCTCCGTACTCGGCGTGCACATATAGAGTGAGAAATGTAGAAGGAATTCAGTTGTATAGGGGTAAAGACTTTTGGGACTCGTTACTGTCTGCCTACCTCGTAAACGTCCTTATACAATCATAAGAATACGATTAAAATAGTTAATAGATCCTTAATCACACTAATAACCTATAGTAGTAAAATATTTTTTTGCCAAGTTGGACTAACATTATTATATTACAAAAATTACATACATTCTGCCAATACAGTGATAGCCAATACAACATTTTATAATCTTTTGTAAAGTGACATGCAAATACTTGTATATTTTAAGACGGTAAAATAAACGTCATATTAGGTTTACATGATTTACTCGTGTAGGGTCCGGTCGTCGCGCTTATGTTACGAGTTACTATGGAAACCGGTACTAATACGGACAAAGCGGGGGAGGATAATGTCAAGAACAATCTCATCTACTAATGGCCTATGACTATGTTGTCTACAGCATACTTAAACGTCTAAATTTAGATTTTTAAATTATTTAAACTTTAATAAAAATTAATATTATTAAAAGTAGTTAAACTTTCACAATACAAAGTAAATGTAACTGAAAGAATCACGGTTGATTAACTTTCACCTCGTGATGACGGGGAAAAGATTACTTTTGAACGTACCTCGGCGTGGATACCGATGAGGACCTTGACAGGTTCGTCTTTTTCCTCAACCTGAACAACCTGCGGTGCCTCAAATCCATTCTCGCAACAGAACAACAACAGACGAAGAACAGAACAGAACACAACAACAACACACGACCACTCACTCACCGCGGACACAGCGAACTAATGCAACAATTAGAACGATGTAATGCAATCTTATTAACATAAAAATTTCAAGTTTTAGCCTCACTGTGAATCATTAGACGCGAATTACATTGTTTTGCGGTTAGGTAATCTCACTTCGACGCGCGAACATCGCGATACGGGAGAACGAGATAGGAAAGTGAATGCGACTGACTATGAATTGCCGAAATTTACATCCACGTGACGTAACTGTGAATATATTAAAAAAATAGTAAAAAACCATATTAACCATCTGTTACTGAAATAGCGCAAATATAACGCTAGTAAACACTGACGTAATATATGTTTAAAACTCGTGACTTGTGAAAAATAAATAATTGGAATTATCTACGCATTACGACTCAAGTGTAACTAGTGAAGTTAAGATTAACCGTTAATGAAGTATGCAAGACAGTACGTTTATAAAGAGAGTTGAAGGGTAGAATTCAGCTGAAAAAAACAAAACATTGTGTATAATAAATATTTGTCACACAATCAGCGCTTTGCTTTGGTTGAGAGTAACAAACATATTTAATGATGAAGTGATTCAAGTATGCCATAAGAGATGACAGCCCTCTCCTGAATTAATCATTATAAATAGTTTCATTGTTATTAATTATTGCTGAATATGTGTTCAATATACAATCCTTATTTAAACGGACATCGTCGTTTGTAATTCTATAATATGGTTTAGCAGTGTCGCGTCAATGACAAAACAGTAGACACGAGCAGATTAAGCTTACCAACTTCCGCATAAGCTTACACAGCTTTTGTGAGGCAAGAGAAGAAAAGGACTTTATTTATGCAAATTAGCCCAGTAGTTGAAGATTAGCGTCGACCAACAGATGAATACATGAAACCTCGTTAACATTACACGTGTGTAAACTCAGTCCGGGAGTGTTCTTAGGACGTAAATTCCGTTTTTTTATTGAGGAAACTATATAAAGCCACTAAGACGCGATACAGTAATAATAATAGAAAAGCCAAATGAAATTTTATTCTACGTACATCGACCCCTGGTGTCAAGTTCTCAAAGTAACCAGCAATAGTTAAGTTACTGAACTTTTGCCCAGTGATTAGAATATAAAATTTGGCTCTTCGACGTTCAAGACGTGAAAGACGTCTGTAATTGTGTTAGCGGTATTTTTTTTTAACGATAACAATTATTTGTCCTTAGAAATTATTATAGTATAATTAGAAGTTATTGGATATTTGCTAACCTTTACTGTCGCCATCTTGAATCAGATAGAAATTTATTATATGTTAGATACTATATTAATTTCGATGTTAACCATTACTGCATTAAAATGTTATTGAAAGCAAACGTTTTTTAACCTTTACATCACCTTGGATTATGTAAAATGGCATAATAAAATAAATATTGATGATACACGATAAAATAATAATAAAAAAATAATTATTATAAAATAAATTCTCTGTTGTTAATTGATCATTGGAGTCGGCAGTTTCTTTTGTATTTAATTTGATTAAAGCTTTACTGGATACATGTCGCGGACAATTTTTAATAGTTTAGAAATAAAATGTTAAAAATAATTATATGCACAGGGTGTTTTATGAGGATCATAATCAAGACATGATAAAGCCATCGAAAAATAATAATTTACATAATCTATTTTTAAAAGAGATCGGACCGATTTTGTCCAGTAATTTTGTACAATACCATGTGTCGTGGAGATTTACGGTGTAATTGTGAACTAGGAAACTCTAGCCTCATTTGTTGGGGACTCATAGACGCGGGAGTTCACGCGATCCACGTAAAAGATGGGGCGGCGGCGCTTTTGTAACTTCATACACGATGGACGGCGGGCTGGTGCGGTTCTAAGTAGTAGCGGGTTAATGCTACTGAAATAAGACATTTCTGTGTTCCTATGTTCTGCAAGGTCAATGAATTCGCCTTCAAATCGTTATTTTCACGTTAGGAAAGGCAAGTTACCGCGATGCTTTGAAAAATCAAGTGTTCTGTGAATTTCATATACGTATCTGTGTAGTAACGAACTAGCTGAATAAATTCAGTTTCTCACGACTTTTTCTCACTCTCTATCAATCGTACTACATTTCGGCAGAATGGTGAAATACATATTTTACAAACATTCACTAGATAAGAAACGTGCAGTCGTTGACATTGTGGCCACAGACTGCAACAATTGTTAGAACTGGCCAGATCACAATTAATTCTCATTGTTAATACGTGCTGTAAGAAATGAAATTTATAGAATTGGTATCGGTTTGCGGTACAATACTTGCTAATATTGCCAAGGCTCGACGTACCTTACATTTGATGTACGACGATTTTGAGCCGCGCACCGTTACAGTACACGGTACGCATATAAATCGTGAAGTATCGGCGTTTCGACTCCGCGTGGGCATAACTGTACCGAATATTTGAGTTACTGTGGCCGCACATGTGCGTACATAAGAATGAGTTAAATACCAGGCGTTCGTAATATAAAATTGAATTATACATGAACCAAAATGTTTGGATTATACGCAAAATGCTCTCATGTAACGGTGCAGATGTCATTTACCAGGGGTAGTCCAGTTTTGAGAGTCCAGGTTGAGGTTGAGGTCTAGGTCCAGGGTTGAGACAGTAACGATGATTACGGAAAAGTAACAAGCTTTTTCATTTGCACAGCTTTTTTCCTTATAATATTAGGGTAGAATACATGAATGACAGGAATATTATTTATAAAAAAAATATTAGGCTATATAAAATTACAATTCTTTGAGCAGTACAGTACAATCAAATTGTTACAAAGCGCACAAAATCATGCTGAAACAGATAATTTCTTACTTACTCACATTACAGAGTTACTTTTGAACTTTACACTGCCGTATGACTGTTGTGAATATTTCAACCGCAGAACGAAGTGTGACAATACGGCGAGACACACGAATTATTTACAACGCACCGACCGGCGACAGTTGCAAGTGGTATTAGGTTAATTGGTTTTGTTCCATGTCATTTGCGTACCCGATATCGCGAATAAAGCTATGGAGGCATCGCATTTTTTTACCTTGTGCATTTGAGCTTGTAATAATTCGGCCGTTCAATACGAACAGTTGACGAAATATAATTTTAATAAATAATAATGATTACCTAGGTACCTGTTCGGGGAAAATTGTTCATTCATCCCTTAATCACATATATATATTGCTTTAATTTTTTTATATCATTACATCTATATACACCGATGCGTAGAAAACATTCTTCAAATTTATCTGACCTAATTAATGGCTATAGTTTGCATTCAAAGAATACGGTGTGGCCAATGGTTGAAACAAAATTAATAATTAAAAAATAATATCCACAATGAAACAAATCTCTACCTCTTAAAAGTTGTTACGATTTCTACTACGCTGTAACATTATCTGAGTAATGTTGTATGATGAGAAAAAGTGACTCTACGTAGAGATATTTACAATGGGAATAACATAATAATACATATAGGAATGTTTTACACGTGAGTGTACGGATGTATGACGCTATAATACTACATGTTTACAGAGACGCCTGGGAAAATCGCGATATAGGTCACTTACTCGTAGTTTGTAATCAAGGAAAAAAGTTTCGTCACCATAGTTTATTAATCCTTGAAGTTGGTTATTTTTTATTTAAATAACCTCGTGATTTTTTTATTTAAATTACAAGTTTATATTTTTTATTATTCTGTCGGCAGGATAGAAAAATATTATTCATATTTAGTCAGTATGTAATTCGAATCTAAATATAATTTCCAAATAACACGATTTACTAAAACCAATACCGAGCACAGCTCGGTCGTCCACTTATGATTCACTATGCACGTAATGAATTTACTATAGTTTTTAAAATTATCTGCAAATGCATTTTGGATCCATATCGATATGTATTTATAAAGATAAAAATCGGATGTTGTATTATTAAAAAAGACAGTATGTATAGGAATAAGCTTTGTCTAAAGCATCGTCGGTTTGTTGTGTCATATTAAAAAATTGCAATTTAATTGGTACTAAAAAGTGTTAAAAGGTATTAATAAATTTACCGTAGTCACTACAATTTACAAACATTTCGAAGTCGATAAGGAATTCTCAAAACAAAATATATCGATGTTTTCGGATTGAAATAAACTCTAGCATAGGCGTGTTATTTTTTTAAAAAAAGCACGCTTGTTCTCCGCTCGCGTGTAAGGATCGCTTAAAAAGCAATTTAGTGTGTCGTTAATTGACAATTAATTGTTTGGGAGAGACAGCGGTAGGCGGTGCGATGCTATCGCGGCTAAGGCACGCGACTTAATGAATCTGTTTGCTTTGGTATGTCAATCACGCCGAGACTTGATTTATCATAGAACACGCTAATTGAAAAGTCAGTAACTAAATTTAAAATGCAGTTCATTTCCAAATTGGTGCTCTCTGCCTACGCTGTAAGGTACCTGCCATGATGTTATAATAATAACAATAGTAACAAAATATTTCAATGTCATTAGCATTTTTTTTTCGAATTTCAAATCGTTGTTTAAAAAATAGCCTGCACAGATTTGCCAAGCAAAATTAACGTGAAAAAAAATTGAAAAATTTAAGCAATTTCGACTTTATGAAAGCTCTAGCGATTTTCACATAGGCTTTATGAGTAAAGGAACTCAACTTACGTATGTACATATTTACAATATGAGTGCACTGGTTGTTATAATTTTGAACGTCGTTATCCAGAAATTAACTGTGACCGTTACTATATATGTATTTAGTTCTCATATTGACTGCCTCGTTGTTCGTGTTGGTTGCGAGTGCGACTGCCGAACGGGAGGTCCTGGGTTCGATTCCCGGGTCGGGCACTACTAAATTTTCT
>DWFO01000322.1:0-21958 GCA_018246595.1 Mimoniades nurscia nurscia
GACCCGGGAATCGAACCCGGGACCTCCCGTTCGGCAGTCGCACTCGCAACCAACACGACCATCGAGGCAGTCAATACTTAATTGAAGTTAATCTATATTATTATAAATATTCTTTTAATGGTTTAATATTCATAACGATATCAATACTTAATTTAGCTTTTCAAAGTCTATTATGAAAACCCAAATATAGGTCAAACATGCTAATTCTTCGTTCGACCTGGTGATGTAGTGTATATCGGAACAGGTTGTCAGTATAATTCAATGTAACAGAGGACAAAGCTGCTTTTTCAGAGTTGAAAACCAAAAGCGACAAATTTTTGAAAATCTAATACTTACTACTGGGATTCTAGTAAACTTTTCCAAAATAGCAAATAAAATACGTTACCCGTCTGCACTAGCCAAAATGTTACCCGGTATAAACTGGATTATTCTCCATAATACCGGATTAGGGCTGCAATGTATCATATCGTACTTTATATTTTTCGTTCTGTACGTAAAATCTAATAATAAATTGCTTATTATCTTATATGAGATACCGGATGAAATGTTATAACAAGTTCGATGTTCGATTCGATGTTCAATTCTTTGTTTATTTTTAATTTTTGTGATTTTTTGAAAAAGCATTGTGCATTAGTATTGGTGTCATAATTAGGTAATACGAATAAGTTCGAAAACATCTTCATTACACTGCAAACAAATAAAAAGCACTCATAGTCTAGTAGTTGAAAATTTACCACATCGGGAATGTGGTGATCAAAACTTGTCGCTAACCACTTTCATTGAAAACGTAAATTTTAAGATTAAAGAATTCTTATCGTAACAACGAACGAAAACATCGTGAGGAACTCTGCTCAGCTTAGAACTGTTCACAACTTTTCTAAGGCGTGTGAATTGTGCCTCTACGACTTTAGTCAGCGGCAGACAGTGGCCTAAACCTTTTCATTCTGAAAAGAGACCCATAACCCAACAATGACTCGATAAAAAGTTTAATGATGATAATGACAACTTTTAAAAGACATGGTCAGTAAAAATATTTTTTGGAAGTGCCAACCCTAAACCCGATCAACGGAGCTGTGCGAGGCAGTAGGCTTTGAGAAAAACAATTCGTAAGTGCGACGCGTACTAATGTCTTTAATTAAACATTTTCAAACTGCAGTTGAACCAGTAACCCGGCAGACATTCTTACTTAAAAAAAATCCTATTACATCTATCCAGATGTACTTTAACGAAATAATTTGCAATTTAGAAGCGGTCGAACTAACTTCTCGACTGCAAAAATACCAAAATTGCAACTAAATCTTCCGTTTGATAATAAGGATTTTGTTATTCAGTTTCAGTTCGAACATTAGGGTATCACTAATGAGTTCTACGCTAATAGTAAGTACGAATTCTTAGTACAAATTCAAACCTAATCGGCTGAAGAAAAGATTGTCTATGTCTATCGGGAAACTCAATAGACCATTTAGACAGCACGTACGACTGTAATTCAAGCCACTGTAATGCATGCCATTTCTGTTTTTATATTTACTGTCTTACCTTTTTTAATTTCATCACTTCATTTCATTATGTCATGCAAATACATATATTTGACCCATGTATTGGGAAACTTTGATTAGTAACAATGATGTCAGGAGGAAAGCTAGGATATAAAGTAATAAGTTAAGAAACAATTCTAAAACAGTTCACCAGAGTAGTAGTTTTGAGGAAAATGTTCACCACGAAGCATCGTTCAAACAGCTTCCTGATAAACTAGGCAGAAAACACAAAAAAGACAAAGGCAAGATCATGCGTTATATCTATTCGGTTTATACAAGCATTAGCACCCAATGCCCTCGTAGTATTTAAGATGCTGTTTAAAACATCTATTATGATGACAACAGTCGATATCTATAAAAAAACTTGATTATAATAAGAAACATAATGACCTAAATATTATAATAAAAGTTAAGATTATCCATGCATGAGATAATAAGAACAAAAATCACCGTCGTAAATTAATATTTAGTTTAAAATTCAGTTGATTTATTACCTAGCCGTTAAATAAGTTCTTTGCCAGTTTAAGCTTTGACTTATGCCAAGTACTACACTGATTTTAGTTTTTGCTTAACCACTAGAATATTCACAAAATTTACATTGAAATTCAAGCAAAAGCAAAATTTAAGCAAGAGCACAACGTCCAAATGGTGGAATCAAATGAAAACCACACGAGCATTGACCGTTGATTTGACAATATGAAATAAGCGTTGAACATTCAAATTCTAATTCAGAATTCATATTCAAAACTGTTTATGTATTGAATAAATGTGCAAGAGCAAAACATAGAAATCACAGCACGAATCGACGGGTAACACCGCTTATGAATACTCAAGCGTTTATGGTCATAATTATATTAAACTGGTTGGACGAATGCACTAAGCGTTGCGAATTAATTGCACGGAACTGTAGTGTCAGAATATTACATAATAGAAATTGCTACTAACTAAACATTATGTAACATCACGCAATTACCAGTAAAGCTATAAGTCCCACAATGATACAGGGGGCGAGTCTATTGCCATACACCAGATAAAAATCCAGACTCCATATTACTAAAATCCATAATGCTCTAAGACTTCTAAAGTCTGTCAACGCGCTCTTGGCTAGCGTAACAGACTACGCCCTTACACATCTTATACTAAGAACAAACCCACGTCTAACAGTGGAACGATATAGTGTCGATTATGTTGAAATAACCATATGCATAACCGATTGTATATCACATTCCTGGTTACGGGTATTATTCCGTAACTATGAGGATTCGTTAACGGAAAACCCACGTGTTGCAAGTTTCAAACGCCTGAGGGCACAAAAACCACGGACATTAGTACAGCCTTCGGATATATCGCTTCCAACAGTACTTACCGTGACCCGAGAGACACAGGCGGTAGTGAAATTGTTTCAAAAACGATTTCCAATGACGACTCCGTTTTGGGTAATGGACGGCACAAGGATTAAACTGTAGCGGGGAAGTGAAAGAAAATAGATCCCGGCGATCTCATTCCGCGATACTAAGGGTGTAGTAAGAGGAGGCGAAACCCAGTGCTGGTAGATTGCAACATACCCTGGCCCGGCTAAATACCCTGGCCGCTGATTTGCAGCAGCGTAGGCGGTGCCGTTGTCTGCGATCCCCGCCCCGCTTGCCCCCTGTGGGGGATTACAGGCAAAAACGCTTTAAGACAGGCTTACATCCAGCATTGGATTTAAGCAGGCTGATGTTGATGTGGAACCAAATATACATAATTAGTGTCATAAAATATCACAAAGAAACTAAGCACAGACAATTTTTTTTGTAATATTTTCTAAGACATGCGAAGTATTTAAAAAACTCAGCACTGCTACAAATAATAATAATCGCTCATGACTTACACCAGCGCATGAAGCATTCAAATGCCTAAATGGAAGAAGATGGTGCCTTTACTGAATTTATGTCACGGTTGACCGAATTGTTATTTCGTAATTCAATACAGACATGACATTCCTTTACTTTGTATCATAAAGACGACTCGCTTTTGTAGATTCAACTTCAAATAAACTGTAATATTGAATAAAATTCTCAGTAAATTCAATATATTGAAAAATATCAGCGTATAAATTGACTCCAGTGACTCATGTCAAGAAGTCTTATATTTTGTGTTTGGTTTATTTTCAGGTAAGAAAATATTTTAGAAAAATCCAATAGTGCTCGACCCGGGATTTGAAGCCATGAGCTCTCGATAGGCAGTCGCATTTGCAACCAGCACGACCAACGAGGCAGTCAATATAATATAATATAAATTATAAAATATAAATTTTAATATAAAAAATATTTTAACATTGACGAATTATATGAACATGTTTCTATATTCATTGAAAACAGTCTAACAAATTTACGAACTATTATTTGATTATTTGTTTATGGACTAATTTATCGTTCACGTCTATCGTTACCAATAATATAATAGTTATAGCAAGATATGTATATCAAGCGCAATGCTAAGAATTACGGCTGTATCACTCGATTTACTTTTGTAAGAACAATCGCTTATACTATTTGTAGGTTGTAATTCGAATGTTATTAAGCTACGTGGAGTCTATATACTGACCTTTTGGTCTTTAATTATGCAGGGTTTATTTAGGCAAAGCGCGGTATCGTCAATGTTTGCTAAAGAATAACATTGCTCGCTGCATACGGGATGTGAGGTGGTGTTTTTGGAATTAAAATTATGTTCTCGAGGTTTTGTATTTGGATGGCTTTGTTGAGGTTAGGGTCGATACGTGCGTATACCTAAATACTGGTACAATTCAATAGATTTTCGAGACTTGAATACCGATGAATACTTGAATACCGAAGTTGTTACAAAGTCGTCATACAAACTCGTCCATTAAAAGTAATCAGAACAAACGTACAAAAAAATCTAAGTCTCCTGACTGGTATTCGAATACAAAGTAAGTTATGGCAGAATGTCAGCTTGTAGAAATATCGTTAATGTATATAAAACTAATGTACTCGCCAATACAGAGCCGCCTGAATCGTTAGCCGCTTCAAACGCTTTTTTCTGCTACCAACAAAAATGAATGACGTATTGAAGAAAGAGAATTATTAAACTGTACTTGTCGTGTTCAAGGATTTATACTTCCAGCGATACACTCGTATGATACAATATTAAGGCGGTACACAAATGTTTTTTAACTAAACGTAACATCACGCCTGTAATCCCCGAAGAGGTAGGCAGAGGAATGTAGAACACTGTCACGTTTACCAGTTACGTTTACATCCCAATATGGAATAGGTGGTGAGCCTTTACCATACAAAATCTAAATTATATTTATTTAGTAGTTCCCGACCCGGGGATCGTACCCAGGTCCTCCCGATCGGCAGTCGCACTTGCAAGCAACACGACCAACGAGGCAGTCAACTCAATGCTTATCAACTGACGCAAATAAAGTCTATCATTTTAAAACTATTTCAAGCTTTCAATGTACGATACGATCTGTTCTGCACTTCTAATCGTCATATGTTGACGTAAAACTAGGTGATTTTAAATTGTGATATTTTATATATCTGATGAGTATGCTGACAGATAATCGTGACATTAAGATCATAATTGATCGTGATAATTAAGATCACCGTCCTCATGTTGGTCTCATGGATCGTGTTAGTCCTGAGTTAAATGCCCGAGTCGAGCACTATTGAAGTTTTCTAACTCAGTTTTTTAGTATTGGCTCGGAGTTTGCATTTGTGCCCGATGTATGGCAATAGTTTCACCACCTACTTCATAGTAACAAAGTACGCTAAAGCACGTACGAACGGACTTAAAAATACCTGGTGCAACTTGGGAGTGCACAGCACTCTTTTACCTACCTCTTCAGGGGTTACAAGTATGATGGTACGTTTTTTTTATTTATTATTACTTTGATAAAATCATTAGCGCTCACTACCATACGCGGATGTCCAGAACATATGTAGATATACAAGTAATACTTTATGTGCAGAATAAGAATACAGGCGCTTATGAACGCGAAGTTACCTTAATATTTCTTTATTATGAATACAATTGAGGGAATTATAGAAGATTTCAAAACCTTATAAAGCAGTTGCATATCCGGCGTACTTTCGACAGTCAGAATTAAACTATCGTTGATTGGAAAATGTTTTCACTAGACCAACATCGACGGACTTAGAGGAAAAACCATTGGCGATGAATCATTTCATGGAACTTTTACTACTCGCTCGAGGAAGAAAAAAGAACAAGCAGACGGGCTGAATCAATGGATATTACTTTAGTAACCCACTCGGGGTGGAATAAAAAAGTTTAAGCGATGAATAATTCCATCGTGCGTTTAATACTCGCGCGCAGTAGAACATTGTGGTAACGCAGAGGCGTGATTCGCATTCCGTTTGTGATTGCGTGCCCATAACGGATCCTCTGATGGCCGGTTACATCCCAAATTGAGGTCCGGCCTTTGAGGTTTCGTAATAATTTACCTGCGGTCGGAAAATTACACATAAGTATATATGTTTCTTTGATGGAAGGAAAGTTAATAGTGGGCGACGGTGGTTAGTGGAAATGTATTGTTGTTATAAACAACATACATGCTCAGCGTGAGGACTATGCGCATAGCTCCTCAGCACAGGCCTGTGTCTAGCAGTGGAATAGGAATACAATAGGCTCATGATAGTAATGATGATTTCTGTTATAGGTTTTATTATTCTTTGCCATTATTATTATTACATTTGCGTATAGAGTGATGAATATAGAAGACCCACGTCATGTCTGTGCGGATAGAGATTTTTTGTACTCCGCACTCCCTGCCTACCCCATAAGTACCTCGCATAAAGATATAGTAGCAATTATCACTGTTATTATTATTAGCACATAACGTGTTCGTAACACTTGGCTGAGCGTTTAATAGGCGGTTTACCTTATTTAATACGACCAATTCTTTAACACTCCACAATAAAAACACTCGTAACCGCTTGAGATGGAAACAACGAAGATTTTACCCGTCAACCCTATGCCGATCTGCTAACGTTTTGTACAAAATAAAAATAAACTGTCAAGGAAAATCATAGAAGGAAAATTGTTTGGACGCACAAAATAATTCGCAATTCGCGCTCTCTTACTGCTTCAACCACGCGCGGTATTTAATTACGTTGCATCTAATTACACGCGCATTACTAGCGGTAAACATGATTAAATACTTGTACATATAGAAACACGAGCCATTGAATCGATACCGATCACTTGCAACGTTTTAAAGTAACTATTAAATACACTTTAAATAATAGTACAATATGTTACATACTTATACTGTATATTTATTTGAAATAAATTTATTTTGTTTTAACAAATGACTTTAAATAAACCTGCAAATTATTTGTATAATCGTTAGGTTCAAATAAAAAAACAACAAAATTGAAAGATTTTTAGGAGAACAGATTTACAGACCTTATAGTGTACTAACGTGACACTCAGAACAGATATTAGCGTCTTAACGTTAGACTCAAATCAAACCAGATTCAAAATGGCAATTCACAGGAAACAATATCAACATTGCAAATTAAATACATTTAAAATTAACGTCAAAAATACCCAGCGAAGACCATAAAACCACGCCACATTTCAAATGAGCACCTTATGAACGATTCCAATTTTAAAATATGCATCGACCGACTACTATTATTTAATCTTGATCTGTCGCTTTTAACAATTAACATTTGAGATTTGGGATGACAGCTAATCTATTCTGTCACTTACACCATCCCCCAACGAGGAGCAAGTTGAAATGTGTTAACATGAACCATGAATTGTTTATTAAAGCAGTTAGCAGTCGACTGGCAACGCAAAGGTTCCCATATTTCGCTTTGCGCCATCGCAAAGGAAATTAATTAGAACTAGTGTCAGCCAGCTAACGGTTATTGGGGTTTAGAGAAAAATTTATTGGACAAACTATTGTGTGGTGCGAAGCAAGGAATGTAGCGATTGTCCCGTTTTGTCCCTTTTCTAGTTTCATGAATATTCCGTGCATCCGTGAATGCAATTTTGCTTTTTTATTTGGTAGTTTGAAGTAGTTTGTCATGGATTGTTCTTGTTTGTTGTGTTTCCTTTAAACTTGTTTGTAATGTTTTTTGAGAGTTTTCTGCATGATTCAATTTCTTCATTTTCTGAATTAGGACCTTGGCTTGTGTATTTACATAACCTACAGATACATACATATCTCTTGATATTACTAAGTTGTTTGCTCGTACCTGAACCATAGAAAATACGCTTATGTGTTATATTGGTTAAAAAATGGTAATGAGTATGATGAATAAAATCATTCTTACAAAAAACGCGTAGTCAACATTACGGTCAGGTAGTAAACTCTAAGAAAAATCCTCACCATTCGCAATTGATAGATGTTCAAAATTTCTAAACAATAAATCCCATTACAATTCCATTACGATATAAGGCATTAATATCCGTCCCCAAATTACCCGCAGATTAATCTTTAATTACAATAATACCAGTGACTTCTCAGAATAGGCGCAGAGTTCTAATCCTCGCTAATTGTTTCTGACATAAGTCGGAACAATTGTGATCGATGGCGAATTAGGGCTACACCTAGTGAATATGAAACTTATTTTCGCATAACACTGTGTACTAAGTTTCGGAAATAATAATATCGTAGTTTTATTAATTTTGCGTTATTGCCACGAAATATAAGGATTACATATTTACGTACTATAATTACCTTCTCTATCATCAGATTAAAGGTTCAATGAAGCACCTACAAAAGTTTTAGTAAAAAAACTACTTGGAACGTAATAACACCAGCTTCGTTAATCTAAATCGTCCGTTAAACTGTATTGTGACTAACAACCATTTCTCTTGTGGTATACAACGGTATGTATTCGGAATAGTAAATACATAGAGCGACTCTCCCACAAGAGTTAGAGCTGCATATAAACAAGCATTATGGAAACTTAATGACTCTACGTTAATTAACAACGGAATGCGAGTCCATTGCGCTTCCACTATCATAATCCTCTAACAGCGACGTAACTTACGACAAAGCTAGGACAGTATGAACAATAACTTAAACTTTACATTCTGTGAATATCTTAACCGTAGAGATACCAAGATATGCGAGACGGAAAGTTCTGATACTTCGTTTATAAGATTACTCTTATTTTTTCGGTAACCAAGTAGTTAAAATTTTTATTTTAAGATTTTAAATGGATTTTATTAAATTTACTGTGCGCGGTATATTTTTTATTTATTTATTATTTATTTAGCAATAGGCTCACAACATATTCCATAATAGGACGCAAACGTAACTGGTGAAACGTGGGCGTGCGCTACACTCTACCTACCTCTTCTGGGATTACAGACATAATGTAACATTTAAAAGATTGTTTCCCGTTATTTATAGTTTTCTATTCACGTAAGTTAATTACGACGAGAGAATACGCCGAATAATTCCGGTCAAAAACAACACTATTTTAAACAAAAATGTAGTAATATTTCAGTTATAACTAGAGCATTATATAGATAGTTAAAGTATACCACCTATATTGCACTTCGCACAATGAACCCTTAGGACTACTGGCAGCTGTTGCATACTAAGTAATACATAACTACAACATATATCGTTAAATATAAGACATAAGAACGTTAAACTAAAATCGTAACATCACGCCTGTAATCCCCGAAAAGGTAGGCAGAACACGGTAGTACTGAATAAAGTATTGAAAAAGAGAATTATTATACTAAAAGAGATTAAATTAAAAGAGCCTATTGCCATAGACCGGGCACATATCCAGACTCCGAGCGAGTACTAGAAAATGTAAATTAGAAAAATTTAGTAGTTCCCGACCCGAGAATTCAATCCAGGACCTCCCGATGGGCAGTCGCACTTGCAACCAACACGACCAACGAGGCAGTCAACATTAAACTATTACAAACATTACAACAAACATTAAACATTACAAACATTTAAACTGAATATACTGAAAATTTGAAAACATACTAACTAAAAAATTTCAAGGATCACAGATTGTAAGTAAATATATAAAAAAAAGTTCGAGAAACTTCTCAAGGACATCGGAATCCAAGAATAGGGGTTGGAGCGAAAGTGGGAATAATGGAGGTAATTCAAATTTGCCGCGACTTGCTAAAGGTCCCTTCAAAGGGCAATAATTAGCCCTTTGTAGGGAATTCAAATTCACTTTCATCCCCAGGATTCCTCGTAAATCATTTAAAATGATAAGGCCTGCTGTGATTACTTATTTTCTTGAAACGATGACAAATGGGGAATATAATTCCACCTTCACTACCCGTTCTCTCAAGAAAGGGGTGAGTCTGTCCGAGGAGATTTATTGTCTAATCTTTAATAATGACAGCCTCTGTAACTTTTGTGCTTTTTTTAAAATGTGAGAGATAACGCAGACTTTTAAAATAACAAAAACTTCATTTCATTTTTCCGTTGATAAATTAATAATTGCGTTCAAGGAAACAGTTGTAACCTTGTTATAATTATTATCAATGAAAATTACATTTGGAGGATTTAATGGAAGAAGAAATAATATCACAAGTTTACTTTGGTACAGTTATATTTTTGTAGAATTTATAATATATCCATTTGGACCCCATTACTGATTAGCTCCTAATAGAAATAAACAGTCTGTTAACTTGTATTTCGGAAAACGTGATCAGTTATGATCTTACGACGGAACTATAAAAAAAAATATGCCGATGGTAATGAATCAAAAATATGATAGTGATACCGCATGTCCTTATCGGGGCGAAGTAAAAATATATCGGCGAGCCCGTGCCGGAATACAGGGTGTTGTAAGAGACGACTAATGCTCTGGCTGCCTATGGCATAGACCCGCATGCCCACGTGGGGATTATAAGCATTACCCCTCAGGGGATACCTACATCCCGCATTGGACCGCAATAGACTGATGATGATGACCGCAAGTTGTTGTAGTAAGGGATAAGGATACCATGTAAACTGTGATTAATAAATTCGGGTAACTTACATTTTGATATTCTTTCGTTATTCGTTGATTATTTATTCATTTATATTGAACGACTAACCAATTATCAATATATGTAGATAACATATTTATTAATATCCGTTGATCTGCCTCCGAACCAGGTGAAAATGTGATGACAATAACTGAAACAACTTCAACTGAAGCAAATAAGTTATTTATCAAATTACATTACATTACGTATTTCATATCAACATTTCCAGCGGTGATTCTAAGATATGGTTTGATCGAATCGTCGGCCAAGACAAAAGATACTTTGCGCGGGTACCATAAGCTTTACATTTGAATGTATAATATTTAATATAGTTTTCCATAACAATCACCCCATTATATTAGCATGTCGACATGAAAGCGACCCTTGTCTTCGCCACCTGTTCCATGTTAATGTATGGGAATCCAGATTAAATTCAATTTCCAACCTACATTTGGTTTCCAATTCAAATTCCAAGTATTTATTGAAGTGTGCTCGATGGTACAGGCGAAAATCGCTGTAGTATGTTCAATAACATAGGTAATTAAATGTAGAGGAATTACGTCAGATCTGTAAGGATCGCGATATTTGGCACACAGTGTTCTGCCTACCCGGTAAATATAATAATAATTTTTGAAACAACCAAAACAAACATGTAGAAGAACTTTAGCTCCATGATCATAGCGGCAGACAACTGGATACAAATTCGAGTAAGGGTGAAAACTTTACCATCTATTGTGATCAGTTACTTATTGTAATGACAAGTTACTCATCATGTACAGCTTATTAGAATCCACTGATGGACACAGGCCTCCTCTGAGGGGTTATGTCCGTAATCCCCACAGTGGGCAAGCAGGTTTGGGATCGCAAAACACAACCTTTTGCGCCATCTACGCTATTGACCGTAAATGGGCAAGACATTCAGCTGTGCTTAAGCAGATCGCGCCATGCTGCGTTCTGCCTGCGCTGGGGTTAGTCGCCGCTTACATCACTGTATTTCAGCACGAAGTTGAGTATGTACTCTTACTCCGCTCCAATACAGACATGTTTAAGAAATGAAGTACCTAACACATGTTTAACATATACCACTTATAACGTCTGCAGTATATTATAGGAGGTGTGCTTGCCCCAGGAATACGTACCTCATATTGTCGACGTCAATGTTACATATATGCCTCCCCTGGCAAGTTATCGCCGATATTCCGATAACCCCGACACTGGGCATGCCGCTTGGGACATTTCGCTAGTAACATTAGTCCCGTTATATGACGGAATGAATGCAGTTAGTAAGACTTAGTATCCGTCCTTATCAGGTTGGTCACAGATGCGTTGCTATCCCTTTGAACTTGACATGGTTGTCGTGGAAAAATGTATATTTATATATACTTTTCTGCATATTCACTTTATTTTCATAGCTAAATTTGTTATTATTGTTATTCCCTCACGCCAGTACCGTTGCAGGAGAGGCAAAAATCCATGAGTTAAAAATTTCTTTTATATTTAAATTCGAGTTACACTTCGTTTTTCGGTTCATACGGTTTTGGTTATTCCTAAATCTTAAGTTTAATATTCTATTGTCTAAGATTATTCCCGAATAACGGGTTATATAGGATAAGACTAAGTGCACTGATTCAACATTTGCTGCTACATATTAACAATTCAAATGCGTTTCGAGTGTGCGCTGCGTCAGTGAATGAATACAAAGCATCTGAAACGTTCATGAGCTCGGAATCTTCATTTACTCAGCTCTACAAAGATGTCTTAACATTTTCGATAACTATATCTTTAAAAAGATTGTGTTAGTTTAAATTATTACCTTTACAAGCCCAATTTTGCATTCAAATCCGATCGTGTGAAGAGATATTCATAAATAGGCAATTAACAATCAAATTGAAAATCATATCAAGTAGTTCAAAATCTGGCCTAAGGTCCTCCGCTACTAGCATTAAGATGCAGGGTTGAATATCGACTGGAACAATGGAATTATGTAAATCGATGACGAAGAGGGAGGAAATGTTAAATAGAAGTCATCCGTTATGCAGACCAGGACGGCATTAGCCGTAAGGTCCTAAGTCCTACGAATTATATAATTAGCGTAAATAGCCTTATTGAAGTCACGAAAATATTAAGTAATGAATATAATTTCAATCTCAAATACGATCATGTGCTTGAAAAGAAAACGACGAAAATAATACACTTGTTTTTTTCATTTTTTTCTTTTCATTATTATCACATAATAAATTCAGTTTGTGATTTCAATTTTTATATAGCAAGCAATCTCGTAAAACTGCTGGCAAAATATAATTTCGAACCAAAATGACTTTTTTCATACTCCACTGTCTTCATAAAATAAATAAAATATATACATGTCACGATACGATTACGACAATTTTACTACTTCTTTATATTGTAAAAATATCAAATCGGAATGCAGACTATTGTGTTACTAAACTTGATTTCTAAGTTAGAACCGGACGTACTATATAACCTTTAAACTGAAACAATAACGTTGACTACTCTATAGAAGAAGAACCACTGGCAAACCAACCCTAGAAAAAAAATCGATTAGCGTCATATAACATTGAGGAATAAAATTTATGTAATGCCATAAAACCAAAGACTATTTTTGCTCAAGAACAGATAACCGGTGGAGTAGGCGTGTTTTGGATTGGAGACCACGGCTCGGCAAACGTAGTGTAGGATGCCCTCCGGCCAGGTGGGATGGCGATGGAAGGCTGCAGGCAGAAGCTGGATGCGGCAAGCCGAGGACAGGGCGCGATGGAGCTCTTTGAGGGAGGCCTATATCCATCAGTGGACTGAGATCATGCTATAAAATCATCAAACATCACACTATTTGGCCATTTGACACATCCCAAAAGGGTATAAAATTCCATATTCCATATTCCATAACTAAGTTTATGATTAAATAGAAATACGTCAATTTTATGAAACATACTGTCATTCCAATCGCCATTATAGCGTTCTTACTTAATACTTCAATCGCAGTATATCAAGTATTTTACATAGCAAATAGTAAATTATAATTAGTGACTAATTTAAAATGAGTAGCTAGATCGCCACAGTGTACCAACCGCAGCTTGGGCACACTATGTACATAAGAATATTACTAAGATCTTAATGGTTACGATAAGTCGTGATCGTGTCGCTTGGCATCGCGTCGTTAACAGTAATAGGTACTGCGGTCACGTACCTTTCATATGTCAAGTAACTGTCAACCCGTTTCTAATTTTGGTCTAATTTAGCTTGTAATATATTCCGGTTGGCTGGTACAAACAAAGACTACACACTCGTATTGTAAGTCACGCGTTTAGTTACGTACGACTCAGTGCGCGGTAGCGAAGGAATAATTAAAAGCATTTCAACATTTGATTAAAGATAGCTAGTTTAGTTAAAATAATGATAGAAAAATGTACAATGCGGATGTTAACAGATGCAGGTGTCCAAGGAGACCAAGACTCACTTATCTTGATCAAATAGGTCAAATGGTCAAGGCAGAGTCAGATATATCCGAAACCAACATACTTATCAAAGAGAGTGATGAATGTAAAAATAACACATCAGATCTATACTGAAAATGTTCACGTAACATCACGCCTTTAACCCGAAGATGTAGGCAGAAGAGTGTAGTACACTCTCACAGGATAGAGATATTTGGCAATCGGTGTTCTCTGCCTATCCTCTAAGGGTTCTGGCGTGATAATATAATAATAATGATATTGTAATACAATAGTTATAATTAATAAAATGTCTGTTAATCAAATGTTGTGGCATGTAAGAAACGACTTGATTTATATGCACTAAAATATCATATTATTCGTACATTCAACTTAGCCAATTATAATTTAAATTGCAATAAAGTTAAGTTTGTATTTTGTAGTAAGTGAAACATTTTCATGTTGAACCTAACCCTGGCTGAGCTTAGGATGCAAATCGTTTCAAAACTCCGTAGTCCCCAAAAGCACAGCAACGCTGGTCACCACCTCGCTACACTGTTGTCTCTACCAACAAGTTGACATTCTTCAATTTGCCGCTGTACCACTCAACAAGTTTCAGTACCGTCTAAAATAGACTTTACTGCCATCAAAATAGGATTCACAATATATCAAGTCGTGTTATTGAACCTCGACGAAAAGTTGTGATGAAAATTAAATTACAAATTTATACTTGCACTTGTGACACATGGTCCAATCTGAATTGAACCTTATGTGGCTCAACATTATGCTGTAATTGGAATAGTGAGTTCCGGAAAACGTGAGCAAGAGGCCAGCGTTTGATGGTGCACTCGAACGAAAACTAAACGACCATTGAGGCCATGGAGCTTTCTCATGCAATGTTTATGTAAATAGAGTTGACTGTTTCGCATAACTGAAATTCCGAGATAGACTTTGAATATCATCCAGCTAACAGTTTTTGAAGCCGCAAAATGGAGAATCCAAGAGTTGAAATGAAAAGCTAACACTATTAGAAACAATGAAATTGACGTTTGTAAATATAAAATCACTACTGTGATCGATACATGACATCGATACATATTTGAATTAAGAGACATTTCTTATATGCAACCTTATCTAGTGCAAATATAGTTATTTTTGTTTATCATCGTCGTCACCATCAACAAACAATATAATCCTAGATAAACCGCGCTATACCGCAATGAGCCGATATCCGTGAATCGTTTAATAGTAAAACATACATAGATAACAATAAATATGCAGATAATTCACGAAGTATGGCAGGCGTTAGACCTAGTGATATTTTGCTCCCTACCTGTCCCATCATGGATCCGGCATGAATATAATAATAAAGCTAATTTCCAAAACTTCTTTACAGGCGAATACTTTTTCGCGGCATCACACATCGATACATGATAAGCGATGAAGGTCCGGTAATTTTTTGTAAGTACGCAGTGACAGGCAGACGAAGACGAATGGGCGGGCGCGGCGCGATGCGTGATGTATGTGCCGACAGTTGCGAACTCGTTATCCTGATCAAGCCGGCCACTTGGAGCTGAAGGAGCTAAAAACCATGCCAAATGATACCAACATGATCGGGTCTTTTGATAACACAAACCCCACCATATCGCCTTTGGTACGGTTATAATAGAACGTGATCACTGAAATTGAATGATTGAAGATGATGTGAAAATTAAAATTTGTCCTTATTTAGTTTTATATTTTGAAAAGGTCATTGTTTCATTGCATAAAATATATGGTTTATTCGTTATCCTTGCTGTCCCTTGTAAACACGTATAGATAATCATAGCAGTCTTTATCATTTCGAATGATTTAAGAGCGCTTTTGAAACGAAAGTGAATTTAAATTCCAGACAAAGGTCTAATTATTGCTCTTTGAAGGGACCTTTATCAAGTTGCGGCTAATTCAAATTGCCTCCATTATTCCCACTTTCAGTTCAACCCCCGCTCTTACCTGGAGTCTGATATCTTTGAAAGTTTATTTTATTGTACTCCCTAACTGTACGGTTTTCCTAGTAAATTAAACGTTCATTTGGTTACTCAATTGCATAAGCACTTTAAAAAGTACTCATATTTTGCGTCCTCAATCTAGGTTTCATTTCTAACTTGAACCTAAAGCCTAAGGCATTCATACACATTGTTATAAAACACTACATCACCATGCATACGTCAGTGTCTCTATTTCATTTTCGCGTAAGCACTTTTCCATTTGGAGAAAATTCGACATAATTAAATTTCATTGGATGTCGTTTCACGAAAAGGAAAGATGATTCGAAAAAACATTGTAACATTGAATAATAATTTGCCCTTTGAGAACGAAGTACTGCTTGTTACGGCTACTGAGCGTTTCCACATTATGCGATCGTTCATACATTAGGCGTTTCATTGTGACCACTGAACTGTATATACATTTATTGTGTTAATTACAATACACAATTTGTTTCTAACATTTAGAGACAGAGAGATTGTCCTTTTTAACTCATTTATATTTGAAATATATAATAGGTGCCTTAATGATAATGAGTGTACTTCACTCCTCTGTCCACCTCTGTGGGGATTACAGGCGTTATATTACTTTTTCTATCTGCATAGACATAATAGGTTAATTACATAATGCAACAATAATATATAATGATGATAGTAAAAGGATTCGTTGCATTTTAAAGTAATATAAGTATCTATAATACTGTCGGATACTTTCGAAGGACATATCTTAATTTTATCGGAAAATGTTTAAACATACATATGAGACGCTCGTTTTATCAATGAAATACTAATTTGTGTACCGACGGGCTAATGTGTTGGTAGCTCGTAAATATGTACAATAATTAGGTACACGATGTTGACTCGCGGATGACTAAGCCGATTGTAAAAATAGACAAAAGTTATTATTACATCGAAATACATATAATAGCATATTAAACTACCATCTTATAAATGTCTGGAAAGAAAGAAAATTTTGAAGAAAAACACGCACCTCAGACCTCGCCATAATATTGTCCAAGGCCTGGTAAATCAATATATGTATACCATTAAATGGATATTACGAATAACAAAAGCTAAGTTACTTTAAAGTCTCTAGTTTTCACAAGACTCCCTCAAACGTGAACTTTAAGTATTTATTATTAAATTTATTGCGACGCCATCTTGTGTCGGAGCGATCTTTTAATTAAAAATTGATGGCGTATTGTGTTGCTAACAAAATGGCCGCGTGAAATATTGTGTACGCCATTATATCATTATTATCGTCAACCCTTTTATCGCTTTACTTTTGGACATGGGTCTTCTCACAGAATGAGAATATTAAGGTCATAGTCGGCCGCAATGTTTTGGAAAACTCCAAGGCGTGTGCAGGATTCCTCACGATCTTTTCTAATAAAGAATATATTGAAGAAAGAATATAAGAAGGAAATATTAAAGGAAACTACTATTATCAATTATATTTACATTGATCTCTTTTCGAACTATTCGCAGCAGTTACAAAGGTTTGGGACTGCGACATAGGATTCCTTATAAATATTTTAAACTATAAAATATTCCATATTGAGTCGTAAACGTATCAGATGAAACGTGGGAGTGTTTTACATTTTTCTGCCTAGCCCTTCGGGGATTACAAGCGTGATGTTAAATTTACGTTTATGTTACGTTTTTTTTTATTTTAAACTTGACTTACTAGCAGTACAGTATGATTTCGACACTTAAACATTCACATTCGAATAAAATTCACCCCATTCCACTCTATCACACGATCAAATGTGATTTTATGTTTTTCTTTCCCACTTCTGGGAATATTTTTTATATCTCGTCTATACCTAATATTTATTAGAATGTAAATAAAACAATATCTCCATCAAATTTAAAGTCTATATCAAGGGTGAAAACGAAACAGGTGATTATATTTTTTTCCTGTCAAAAAGCTTTTTTGGTGTTGATTTTCGTAAGACAGTTATTAAGCGTTGCGTAGGTAACAAAAGGAAGATGAAACATAAAACGTATGTAGATCATAGAACTTCGGTAAATATGTACAAGATATGTTAGAAAGCATGGACTCTTCCGATGTAGTAATCTTGGTTTATTTAGCTATAAAAAAATATTTCTATAGAAAATATAGAAAACAGAGATATTCTACTGATTTAGAATTTTGATGTGCATTCCAGGGGACCTAATTAGAATCCTGGCGCGCACCTGTTTAGGAATAATACATACTCGTTGCCCCATACCCTAATTCGTTCTTACTCCCTAAGTCTTATTAGACTTAGTGTAGAAGCTGTTTAACTACTAAACAAGATAAGTACTGCAAAGCTACTAAGACAAAAGATAGAAAAACTTATTATAAAAACAACCTGAATGGTTGTTGATTAAAAAAGACCATAAAAGTGTGAAGTGTTTGGATATCAAAAAAACATTTTAAATCCCGTCTCGATTAAAGCAAACGAGTGCAGGAAGGAAGGTCTGTGCAATTTTCTGCAGAACCACTGAACACTTACCGCAAATCTTGAATGCGTGAATAACGTTTGTTGGAGACGGCAATTTTGTAAAAATATTCTTTTAATGGGTCTTAGGGTAAACTTCTGGCTGGTAACCACTGACAAATAATGTGCATTTCAAATACAACTTTCATTTCAATTAACTGTCCCGTTGGTAGTCTGACTGTAAAAGCGCCTCCTGATCGAGAGGCCCTGGGTTCAAATCTCAAGTCGGGTACTATTGAATATTTCTAATTTAGATTTACTAGTAAAATGCGTAACAAATACATATATAAAAAAAATTTTAGGTTTTAGCAGCGATATAGTGGTTTAAGATTTACGCTCTACATCCGATGGTATGATTTTCATACGAATTCTGATGAGTTCATGCAAGTTTACAATCATGATTGACTTGATATAACTATGTTCTGTGAAGCTTGTAGTATATTCCAACCCCATCCCGCTTGGCTAAAGGAACAAATTATTGTGTTGCTTTTATTGTTTTAGAAAATTAAAGTAACTGACATAGCTCAAAGGATTAGCACGTTGAAATAGCGTTGGGCTGGTCACATAAGTCGCAGAACCGATGGCTTTTGTGGCAGACGAGTTCTGGAGTGGACACCACGAACTGGCTGACGTACTGTGGGGCGTCCCCGGGCCTGTTGGGCTGACGATCGTAAGAAGGCGTGTGGCAGCTGCAGGATGAGATCTGTGGACGACCGAGGATTGTGGCACACCATGGGATACGTCTATGTTAAGCAGTGAAGCGATAAAGGTGATGTGTTGATGTTTTCAAAATAGACCTGGGGATTCAACTAGAGTGGAACGATAAAACGGTTGATAATGACGTAACTTCCCAAAACAGGGATAACCTAACCATATACTAACCAAGATTACAATAACATGGATCGTCTATTTTTGTGTCTTGTATAAAACTTACGATTTTTAATATCCAACCTGCTTGAAAAACATAGCCAGAGCACTATTATTTTTGATAGAATATTACGCCACATCCAAAAACAAGTGTTTCCCACCTCGGACGGCCATTACACAGTTCTCAGAGGGAAATTGCCTCGCGCACTTCATTTCTCTTGTAAATTTCATTTTTTACCCATCCAGCGTACCCCGAACACTTTAGTACTTGTTTATGTATCAAAAAAAATCTCTCTTACTAGACATGTTACGTGTATCTTGATAACCATAAAATGAGGTCATGTAAATAACTGTAGTCTGTAAATAACTATTTCACGTGCTCTTTTCTAAGATTCTCTGAGTTGTTTATTTGTTTGTGTACTTGGTTTCTTGTGATCAAATATCGTTACTAGTAAGTCGTCGACCTGCGTTAATATTTTTTTCTAGATTATCTAGTAATTTTAAACACTAGCCTTTTAGTTCCGTGTTCAAAGCTATTGAAAAGGAGCTGTGAGTACGACTTAGTATATTTGTATGATGACTTTATCCATCAATATCATCAAACACACACGCCGGTTTCGGACGCTTACAATCGATTTAATGTTATTAAGATAAGTTTTGGTAAATGGTAAATAAGTATTGGTCTTCTTTAACATCTGAATTCATCTACATTTGCATTGTATATATACCAATCCTATTATGTGCTCGGACCATCACATGTTAATAAAATATGTATTAACTAAACATAAATATGTTCAAATTACGTGGCAAGTCTCTAAGGAGAGATATTAGACAGTCACGCTCTTTGCCTACACGAAGATATGTACATACGCATGTAAAATTAATTTTGTGACTCACCACCGAGTCCACTTACCCTGATGAAGCAACGCTTAGAAGTAAAACGAGTGTCTGAAATTCTATTCTAATTCCTTCTATGTGCATATCTATTGTTGAAAATTTCAAATTTTTATCACGTACATAAATAAGCTATCTTTGAAATATACAAGCTTTAATGTTTTTTTGTAAATTCATATTTATATTCTGTTCACCGCTCCATCGGGGTTTTTAGATGTTTGTTGTATAGTCCTTACATCACTTTATAACGACCCACACAGTATCGGTGTTGGAAAAATATGCGTGTGAATTTTTTGTTCTTGTTGTAGAATATGAAAACTTCGTATGAGTCTAGAATATTAAGCAAATGAAACCTACGCTACCATAGAGTGCATATCGAATAGATATGGCTGTTGGTTAACGAAGTACCAATGTGACCGGAGTTCTTTAAATTGTCAAATTCTGGTATCTTGATTGGTTTTAAAATCGTTTAAGAAACATCTCCATATATAATTATGTTATATTCGAGTAGAAATAAATGCATATTTTTAATATACCTGTAACAGTGTTGAAGGAAATTATTATTATTCTGATGACGTATACATCAAATAAATAAATTATTCGGTGCAAGAATATGAAGTACTAAAATTTCGAAGCTAATTCTTATCAACATCATCTTCATCACCGAGAACCCACATACTTCTATTGTTGGAAACAGATTTTATCTCAGAATCAAAAATATTAAAGGCGTAGTCGTCATGTTGCCAAAGTGCGGATTGGAAGCCATTTCTACCGATAACTTATCTACAGTAAAATGCCGCACAGAAAGTTTATTACCTATCGCTTTGGGGTAGCAACCCCAAAGCTTCGGTGAATGAGAAATAGTTAGCGATATTTCTTCTGTTTTGAGTTAGGATTTGAGAAATAAGAGCAACGAGTTCCATGCGGTTTCGTGACTAATAATACTTTTTAAACTGAATCATGCTCAAAGTTTTTGTTTATATTTTCGCTTCGTTTCGGAATACTGTGACGAAATAGGTGTTCCGACTTAGTCTTGATAAACACTGTAATATGTGGATAAATTTAGATATAATATATTGATATTTATCATTCATCAGACAGTATACTGATTAGCATCTATCTTCCTTCAAGTACTTTTCAGTAATGTGGACATGCAGAACTGAGAAACTATATTTCAATGCTCGCTTTCAATGCTTTATCAGTTAGTAGACGTGTGTGTAATGCTGAGATAAAATCGAATAGAAGAAAACCTTATGTAAAATGAGGTGAAATACCAAAATGTTATCATTTTGAGAATATTTGAATTGAGATGTTTTCGAAACCGACATGCGTCAACAAATAAATTGAGTGCCTCAAGAGGTCCTGGGTTCATATCACGGTCGGGCACTACTAGATTTCATGTAACTTAATTTTTTTAGTAGTGGCTCGGAGTCTGGATTGTGCCCGGTTTATGGCAATACACTCACCATCTATTTACATAGTGGGACGTAACGCAACTGGTGACACGTGGGAGTATACTACACTCCTCTGCCTGTCTCTTCGGGTTTTACAGGCATGAAATTACGTTTTTACGTAAATTAGTAGGTACATGGATCAAAGTGTATTACTTTGTTGGAGAATATTTAAAAAAAAGTAACTTCACGCCTGTAATCCCCGAAGAGGTAGGCAGAGGAATGTAGAATATTCCCACGTTTCACCAG
>DWFO01000323.1:0-21951 GCA_018246595.1 Mimoniades nurscia nurscia
ACAGGCGCGGTGGTAAAGCCTGTATCGTGCTCCCGCGGGTTCGCCGGCTACTCGCCCGTCTCCTCTTCGGAATCGGACGCCAGCCGAACGAGCTCACGCGGGAGCGGTCGAGCGTGGAGCGGCGCGAACCCGTGGAGGTGGGTGTGTGGCCCACCATGGCCGCGCCGATAGCGCCACAAACCGCTCGTAGGTCGCGCCGCAACACGTTGTTCCGAACGTAGGAAAATGTATATCAAACTGATATTAGTATATACAAATATAAAAATACTTTATTGTAGACCACGTAGACGTACACATAAACAAAAAACTGTAAAAGAACACAAGTTTACATGGTACTAACAATTAGGTGGTTTTATCGCTAAAAGCGATCTCTTCCAGGCAACCTAAAGTTCAGAACCGAAAGAGGTAACAAAAATTAGTGGGCGAGGCGTACAAAGTTGTGAGATGTAACATACTACGGAAAAGATATATTTAAGAGACATGCAATCAGGATTTAACTTTATAAAAAACCAACACAGAGTACGGAGGGAGCAGTAGAAGAGGGATAGGGAAAAGTAAAGTTAAGTTTGGAATGAGTAACGAATGAACAAGCGCAATTTAGTGAAAATGGGCAGAAAATATTGTAATCTCCGGAGAGACCCAATAACAATGAATGTCTTACGACAACTAATAATATATTTATAAATTGGTGTATACACTTTCTTACATTATTTCAGCTAGATCCATCGATACAATGTATAAATATATTTTTTTTGCTTTTCATGTAATAAAAAGTATACAGTGGGTTGGTTAAGTCCTACTTTATTATCCAAAGTGGTCTGCGCATTTTGAAGTTTGACTTTGTACAGTCACCTAACATTGAGAACACTTACTAAGTAGTGCTATTCTAATGGTAACTTCAAATCCAACCCTAATTGTAACATTCGGATGTTTCGGACTACGGTCTGACTGGCACACATGGCAGAAGCAACATTACGCTAACGTCTCTTGAGTCTCTTCTACGGTTCAATTTGTACGTTCCACAGTATAAAAGAAGTGACCAGAATGAACTGAGAACAAAGTTTTTAGTCTTAGGCATACAGGAAATACAATTTAATGCCCATCTATCCATCCATCGGCTTTAGAGGTCTAATTGAAGTGTAACAAAAATGAAGCCGGTTTTTAAAAACAACATAAGGAAACACGAGGTAGGAAGCTTGTTGTAGTCATGAAATATTGCATATTTATTTGTACGCTGTACCATTAAAACCATACAAAAAATTCAAATAAATAATTTGACCAAATTAAAGCAATTCAATGTGGTTTTGATGATAAATGAAGTGACGAGCTGTTTTATTTGATAAAAGAAATAGGGTTGCAGCTTAGACATTATGAAACATGTTTAAATATTTTGAATATAATTTTTCGTAGATGTACAATTATATGAAATATGAATACTATTTTATAGTATGTTCACTCAATCTACGAAGTACTGACAGTAGTAGAATAGTCATAGAGATAATATACAAATAGATTAGGCGTTAGGCGACCTATCAGCGCGGATGTAAGTGAAAATGTCATGTTGATATAAAGTAAAGGAACATGAATTTGTATAATATATGTATGTAATCGTATCTGATAAGCTTCTTCAGTAATTGACACGCAAACTTGCTAGCAGATACAATAATTAAAAGAGCGAAACGAGTACCAAGTTCTTTTTCTTACTTTTTGTACCGACAGGACAAATATTTTACTTGCTTTGCATACTCTAAATTATACCTCATAATATGAGAATACCTTTATCAGGCTTTATCTATTGATAATAAATGTAGTAGCCACTCGCTAATCTCTAAATTCCATGTATGTATAGAGAATATAGAGATCAGTGTTCCCAACGTAAAAATTTGCGACCAGCTCATAGATAATAGAACTAATAATTTATTGACAGTTAATCTCGACGTTTTGAGTGAGTCCGTTTTTCAGTTTTTGGCGGCAAAGGTAAGTTTTAAAGTTTTTAGTCTGCAGGTTAGGTAATTTAGCAGTACGATATAAAACATCTGTAGATTAGCAATGTCTAAAAATTTGGAAGAATACATGACAGAGGAAAATTTTGCAAGTATTGGTTCGTAGAAATTAAAATGTTCTTGATGCTACAAAACCTGTAACTCCATTATTTATCACATTGTAAACAAAACGTATTCCTTTTACAGAGGAAGAAACAGAATTATATCAAAATGTACCTGAGACTACGTCATTCAGACGTGCTACAAGAACTCGATCTAAACCAAAGAAGTATGGAGATTTCCTCGACACATCACCCGTTAAACGAAGAAGCACAATACACGTTAGTAGTTCCGATGATGAGGAATATGAGGAGTCGAATATGGAAGTGTGCTTACAAAAACCGACAGGTAACATAATTGGCTTTTAAATACTTTAAGACTTCTAGGGCATTATAGCAATATGATTTAACCGAAATCTTAGAATTCGCATATAGCTAAAATATTTTGATTGCTTGAATATAGATCTATTACATTATATGTGAATTTGACGCGTATAATCGTATGTTTAGGACTGTTGAATAAGTTGAGGTTAGATATACTTAGTAGTCTATGTCCAACAGTGGACTGAAATACTACGATGATGGTGATGATGATACTTTATCAGAGTTGTGATGAATTTTACAGGGATCTTACAAGATAAAACAACATAAAATCGAGCCCCATTTTCCCCCGAAAGGGTGGACATAGGAGTATAGTAGGTACTTGTAAGATTAGGAGTTGTGCTATATATCTTTTGTGAAGGTCTTGTAGACCATGCACTGTTTTGTAAACATAGGTTAGTAGCAAATGTTCAGTGATTTGTTCCGATTATGATGAACAGTGTAAAAAGAAAACAAACTAATGACTTAATCTTCTGTTTATTTATAGAATTTAGATAAGAGTAGGAATAGAAAAAGATTTAGGCTAATTTATTACATAATGTAATGTTAACATTCTATTAGTAAACATAGTTAAAATGTTTACTTTATTGAATAAAACATAACATCACACCTAATTCCCGAAGAAGTAAGCAGAGAAATGTAGAACACTCCCACATTTCAACAATTATGTTTATGTCTCACTATGGAATAAGTGGTGAGCTTATTGCCATACACCGGCCACATATCCAGACTCCGAGCCACTACTAGAAAATCTAAATTAGATACATCTAGTAGTGCCCGACCCGGGAAATGAACCCAGTACCTACCGATTGGCAGTCACACTTACAATCACCGAGGTGGTTTACTTTAATGTTTTTATTTTACTTATTGTTAAGAGTGATTCCCATGACAATTTTTATCTTTTTTTTTCATATAAATTTCTCTCTTATTATTATTTACAGCTCTTTTTGGGCCTGATGATGTTGAAGGTCAAGAGATATTTAAATTCAAATCGAGGCACACAAAACTTGATCTGCAAAACAAAGTGAGAGATGCTGTGACTAATTCACCTGCAACTTCATCCCCATTGAAGACCCCAAAGAAAAATCTAAGTTCATTATCTAAAATGTCAGAAGCTACCCCCAAACATGTTGCGAATGTGATAAAGAAAAGTATGTGACACCTGTTACAGACACATAGTAACAATAATAAAGCCATGTTTATTTTATAATTTTTCAGTGTTTACAGTTTTGTATCATTGCTTATTGAACTACACAACTCAAGTCATTTTGACTGACTAAATTAAAAAAATGCTAAATTTAGGATCAAAAATTAAAAATACTGCAAAATTATTAATTTCAACAGTTTATAAGTCAGATTTTGTAACAGATGGATTGTTTTTGACAGTAATGTTGATTGTTACTGAATGCGTTTTACCTCATTCACTCCTTGGGTTTATTCAATTTCATTCAAAACTAAAAACCACCAATTTTCCCACCAAGTTATGATATGCATTTAGCATGTAATTAACAGAGCTTTATATGAACATATAAATTACATTAGAAGCTGTTATTTAAAAAAGTCTAAAAGCTATTATGAAAAAAATGTCAGTGTAAATTTCATAATTAACAATTTCTTTTTAGGGATAATCCGTGAAGTAGAAAGTGACACTGGTGAAAGTGATTTCTCAGGGAGCAGTAGCGACTTCATACCAGATGGAAGTGGTGATGAGGTATTATGTAAATTCGTGATGATAAAGTATTATACTAATTCGGATATTAAAACTAAGAAAAGCAGTAAATAGGCTACCCGGTCTACAGTAGCTATAGAACCATTTAGTTTTGTTACTTTAATGATATGGCTATTTTACATTGTCTTATATTAATATATACATATCTTCATGCCAGGTCCCTCACTGGGTAGCCGAGACCACCAAGTGCCGTATATCTCCTTTTTCCTTCCTTCCTTTTTGACTCCTTATGAGCCAATATCAAGCCTATTTGATCAAAATGGAAAAATTCTCTCTGCACCTGCATCTGTAAACATTCATATGTATGACATACACATGGTATATAAATTTGCTACATAGGGCCATCAAATGAACTTTTAGTTAGAACAGCAGGCAAATGATCGTGGATATATTATACTGATGTATGCCCTACAACAGTTGGATAATATATCTATGCAAATGACCCCATTTAATGTTTCATACTACTGCTGCTTTTGTTTACGATATTCAAAAATAAATATATCATGTTTGGATAGTTTAATTAACACAATACATGCAGGAAGGGTATTAATAACTTTTACAATGGCTGATTGTTATCAGCAGTAGAGGTATTTTTACGATTAACATAATATGGATATTGTCTGGTGAAGTATTAACATAATATGGATATTGTCTGGTGAAGTATTAACATAATATGGATATTGTCTGGTGAAGTATTAACTCTTTGCACTTGAGGCCTATGACTGAAAATGATTAGTCACATTTTCTATCTGCAAGTCGTAAACAACTTTCTGGAACTCATAAACAATTAGTTGTGATGTCCCACATGTAATGTATTAATTTTAGCCTGGGATTTTAGAGTGAATCTTCAGAGTCATGTGGTAACTCAGATGAGGAGGAACCAGAAGAGATACCAAAGAAGATGACCAAACAACGAGTTGCCAAAAATAAAATTGATGAAATGATACCAAAAGACTCTGAATATATTGTTACACCTGACAATTATTTTGTTATGCACTCAAGTAAAAAAGTAAGTGGGGAGCTTTTGAAACCTGTACATTTTCTAAATATATTATCTTTTGAGTGCAGGAATTCATTTATGTTTTATGTTTCAGATTACAACGTCAGACCACACTCTAGCAAGACTTAAAAATATGAATATAACTGAGAATATGAAAGAATCTGAAACATTTATGTCAAGTGAACATCAAAAATGTATAAGTAGCCTTGTCAAATCATATGAACAATTGTTTGATAAATGGATTTATCTTCTCAGTGAAGATTTTAATATTGTATTATATGGGGTTGGATCAAAGCGGTCAATTTTACATAACTTTCAAATGCAGAAACTTTCAGATATGCCTTGTGTTGTTATCAACGGATTCTTCCCTAGTCTTACAATCAAGAATGTCTTAGAAACAATTGTCATAGATTTCCTAGAGAATAAAACAGTTCCATCAAATATAAGTGACATTGTTAACCTGCTTGATTTACAACTATCTGAAAATGATATTCAATTATTTTTATTAATAAACAATATTGATGGACCAATGCTTAGGAATGACAAGGCCCAGACTGTTTTAGCAAATTTGTCACAACTAAAGAATATTCATACTATTGCAACAATAGATCACATTAATGCACCTTTATGTAAGTAATAATTTGTTTATTATTTTTATATCATTATGAAATTTATGTAGGCACAATAACAATGACATGCCATCATGCTATCAGGGATATGGTTATTACTCCTTGGAGTTTCTCAATTATATTTAAAATTATAGAATATCTACCTCGTTGGTCGTGTCTTGTAAGCGCGACTGCCGATCCGGAGACTGAGTTTAAATTCCGGGTCAGGTATTATTGGATTTTTCTAATTTAGATTTTTTTATGATATATGTTACCATTACTTTTGTAAAATTTTCTTTTCTGGGCAATAAAATATATTTTATTATTATGTATGTTTATCATCATTTGTAGAATATTTTTTTTACTTAATCATTATGGTCCTATTTGTAAACACTAGTATGCATTATTGATTATTTGTTATTGCCCTAAAGAAAGATTTTCGTAATCATTCATATCAAAGGCATAACAGGTATTCTATCCATAATATTCAAGTTGTTAAATTAGTTATATTGAGGATTTACGTTCATAAAATTTCATTTATTTTATGTTGAAAAGAATGTAAAGTTAACAGAAAGATATTTATTATTAAATCATCATTTTTATTAATTTTAGTGTGGGATCACTCAAAGTTGAGTAAGTTTAGGTTTACATGGTGGGATACCACAACATTCTTGCCATACACTGAAGAAACCTCATATGAAAACTCTCTTATGACTCAACGAAGTGGTGCCCTGCAGCTTTCATCACTTAAGAGTGTTTATCAGTCACTCACTACCAATGCTAAGGGCATCTTCAATATTATCATTGCATACCAATTGGAAAATCAAAAACAAGCACATTACCAAGGTAAATATTCTGTTATGTTTTAAGACTGTAATTTATTGTTTTTAATGGATTATTTATTGCAATACAGCAGTTTATATTATTGAAGCAGATAATGTATTTTTTAAATTATATATAGACTAGTATTTGGGCGTAGTCTCACACGATGGAAAGCGATGACCTGGCTGACGGTGTAGCGCTTAGACTAGGCCTCTTACTAGCAGATGTATATTCATTTTACATACTCACATGTAGGATTTCGTATGCTGGTACTTACGAAAAAAATTCTACAATTTTTTCGTGGTACAAAATGGTTATAATAATAGAAAATATGTCATATTATTAAAACTCTAAATTTTGCACATTTTCAGGTCTTCCATTACGGGATTTGTATTCGAAGGCTCGAGAACAATTCTTGGTGAGCTCTGATCTTGCTTTGCGAGCACAACTTACAGAGTTCTTGGACCACAAACTTGCCAAAATGAAGCGTAGTTTCGATGGAAGTGAAAACTTAATCATACCTATCGAAAGTGCCTTGTTACAACAATTTTTAGAGGAAAATGTGTCATAATGTACCTAGTATCTCATTTGTTTATTAATATTTTTTGTCTGATTCGAATTTGTTACTTTCTTTAAATACACCCCTGTTTATTACTGCAACCTTTTGCCAGATTATTAAATATATTGTGTACGTTGTTGATATCGTAATAGGTAAATAGGTCATGCTTTAAACAAACACACATATGTATTTGTAGCAATGAAACTATTGATTATGTTTAGCTTTTATTTTACAATCCCAGAAATAAAGTCTTAATAGGATTATATAATATATATCAACAGGCCAAGTTGTAAATTACTTAAAACTTAATGACTTACACAATACAATAAAATTATTAACTAAAATTATCTTCAACATATCTGGCACGTTCACCATGATGCATCAACCAAACATTTCATAAATTATCGTAGATATATTTACGTGCATAAATTGCTCTTTTAAGATTTAAAAATATTGTAGAAAAATATTATCTGAACTCATCAGATGTCAAAAAATTGATTTTATTAATCGGATTATGCTATTATTTACGCCCGTTGAATTACATCATGAACACTGATGAGCATCAGTTATCATTAGTGAGATTATAAATAATTTGACATTTTACAGCCCCAAGCATGGCTAACCTCAATATGACATTGAGATTCAGAGGTTGTATTTCAATGATTTTTCTACAATAATGTAACAACCGAAACAAATGACTTTTGAACCTCATCGAGATTGCAGTACATACTGTTCTTCCAGCTGAATAAAAGTTTTGGTCTCCTAACCTTTAGAAAAATATCTAAATTCTCATAACGTCATTCATGTACAATTGACGTGATTTATATAAATAGTCACGTGGCGCGACATTTATTTCAGAAAGCGGTAGTATGTATAGATGTAACTTAATATATGTCAATGATGTCCAATAGCCAATTCAATAACCAATAATGTTTAATAAAATATAAATACATAATAATTCCATGGAGCCAAAAAGTTGCAGTTGTAAGTTCCACTCAATCATTATATCTACAAATTTTATTTTTTTCTTTGTATAAGAATATAGACCACGTCAAAGAAATTAAAATTTAAATATGGTCAACCAGTCTAATGTTGGTCATTTCAGTAAACAGGCGGAATACCCTACATCAAAAGTATAAATGTTACGTAATAAGGGCATGACATTATATTAAATTTTTTTTTACTTAAAGCTAAATAAAATTTTAGAATCAAGAATTCTTGAGAGCCATTTAATTTTAAATTCATGCATTTCTATTTCAACCATTATATTAAAATTAAGCATGTCAATTGAATAAAAAATGATTATTACAATAAACAATTTAATTAAAACATCAACTTGTCGGACAACAAACTACAGATTCCACACAATAGACAACATGAATCAATGATGTTAACATTTCATAAAATTTTCTGTGCTCAGTGGATGCTCTACCAGTGGACAGTGGACAAAGCTCCAACCTAAGCTCATTGGTGAACTGTTCCAATCTCACAAATGACAACCTAGTCTACAGGGATGAGTTCAATGTACCGTGATCATGATCAGTTTTATTGTCCGATGAATCGGAGCGCTGTACACTTACAAACTAGTAAGATAACTCCGCATAAGGCAATTTCAATTTTCTTCATCATCCTCATGTTTCCGCTTTTTTCCCCGAGTACTCTCTTCCGGATTTCCGCGAGAATTGTCCTCACCATCTGTGGTTCAATTAAATAATTATTTGTATACTTTCTTTGTGAAATTGAGTTACAGTATACCTTTGAATTTCAATATAACTGCTGAAACAGTCCTTGTAAACGATACAGTTAAAGGCAACTAAACTCGTAGTGTCTAGCTAGAGCGTAACGAGTTAAGTTGAAACATTTTGTTCGCTATTGAATTCTACCTACAAAACCTATCAGTGCGCAGATCTATAACAGTGTCCTATATGAGATAAAAACTGAAAAACATCTTTAATTTAAACATAGTTGTGAAGATGCAGCAGTTCAAATTTTTCGTAACTGAAAATATACATCCTCATCAACATGCAGTTCCATCCATCATCATCACACAAAACACCGGGAACGCGAAATATAGTAACGTTTTACATTTTAAAATATAGAATGATTAGATTATGATTATGATTTTATACATGGGCACGGAAAAGGCAGACAAAACCAATCTTATTAAGGTAGTCACTTATCAATTTTAGATTGACTTCGACTTTCTATGCAGTTGTATTCACAGTGCTCTTATATTATATACAGGACACTTAGCTTTATTATGTTAATATTGATTTTAAACGCAAAAACAATTCTGATAGCCGTTGCTTAGCTGAATACATAGTCATTAAAAGCTTTTATTTAATTTGACTTGTATGTGAAGGTAGAATTTTGAAGCTAAATTTGAACCACTTCTGTGTCAGATTAAGCTGAAATTTTCCCTACTGGTCCAGTTCCGCTGACAATGCATGTTTATGATAAGCATGACGTGATGTTGCTACCATGATTGGCTTCAGACTAGGGAACTACTCAATGGTTAACAGTAAGGACATGAAATTTTACACACCTATTGGGGTATGGATGACAGTTATTACAAGGTTTATATATAATTAAATAATAATTAATAATTTATTTTAAATATCATGCACACCTTGCGTCTTAGAATTGTGATCTCCGTCATTTTCACAATCTCCATCCTCTTCATCTACATCTTCCTCCTCTTCGACACTGCTACCCTCAAACAGGGAGCTAGCAGATGATTCCTCATCTGTAATATTTTAAATATTATTCATGCATTAGACCCAGTTTAGAACTATTTTAGTAATTATTTGTAGTTAATTTTTACCTAAGTTTTCATTGTAGACTGCGCTAAGTGAGATATCATCGTCATCTTCTTCCTCTCCTTCAGAGCCTGTAACAAACAGTACCAATTTCACTTTGTTTTTACTTCAGTAGTTTTGTTGAAATCTTATTGGATTTTTAATAATCCAGTACTTTTATGTTAACTATCTCTAGCAAAGCACAAGAGGCTTCTTAATCATCTGCAATATAGAACATAGATAACCAAACATTTCTAATGTAAGAAATTTTAATCTATATTAGGTCAATGTTGCAAGAAGTATTTTTAAAACTTTCATAGCATAGATTGAGCATGGAATTCGTACTTTACAAACTATAATCTACCATCATTTAGAAAAATAAATCAATAGAGCTGATTTATCAAATTTATTCTGAAATATACGGATGTACTACTAACAAAATTGAATAAAAAAAAGACTGATACATTTAACATTTGAACAACAGTTGACAATTATGTAACATGGACAGTCTTGCAAATCTCTAATGACAAAACTGAGATAATATAGATCCATAAGCATACATTTTTGTTGAAAAGATATCATTAATACTAAAGATAATCATGGAAAGAGAATAAAATTAACTCATATGCTAGAACTCTTCAAAGTAAGGGTGAATAAATAGGCTTTTCCTAAGCATATGCTCTAAGATGGAGCACACATATACACTTCATCTTAAGACAAATCTGTGCTTCCTATTCTGCCAGTTTTAACACCCAAAGGTTAGTCCACCACATAATGATAGGCTAGCCATATTTGAAGTTCAAGTAACCTTTACATATGTGTCAAGATCCTATATAAACAAGCAGAAACACATTTTTACACACTCAATTGACACCCAACAGAAACAGCCAATTGAAACAAAAAAACTGATGATGAAGCATCATGAAATGAATAAGACATGATGCTTACTTTTCAAAAGGTACCCCATGTGGAACAAAATGCCATAAACAGTGTACAAAGACATTATGAGTGAAGGTTTTGACTCCGGCGAACATTCTGTAATACTATCATCATCAATCACTAGGGGTCCCAAATCTATGTCCACATCTGTAAGTCAGTATTAACATTGAATATCTTCTAAGAAGACAAATATATAACGTAATTTTAATTAAAATTAAAAAAAAGCTGTAATTGGCTGGTTATTACCTGCATTACTTTAAGTTTACACCAATAATAATATTATCTGTAGTCTTAAATATACCTAACACTTAAATATGGAACTTATAAAATTCTCTTTTCACAACCATTTTTTAATAAGTTACTTGGTATAAAAAATTTAAAGAATACTTCAACTATTGGGAATTACTAATAACAAAATACTTTTTTTTTATTAAATTTCTTAATCATATAAATAACAAATAATGTGTGAATAAATATAGCAAAGGCGAAGTTTGTATATACAAAACTGAATACTTGTATAAAATATATATTTGTCTATATAATAAACATGTGCATTTGATGTATTATGTTTTTTTTATTAGTTAGTAAAAAGAATATATATTATATACACAGTGGACCCCAGTAATCCGACAAACATTTTGCAGGACAGTGTCAAACTATCGAATTAGTTGGATTACACAGTACTGCCTAGACCCCGAATAGTTTAAAATTTAGTACAAAATAGTACCTTGTAATCCAACAAATTACAGATCCAATGATAAGATTATATATGTTATACATATCCCCAAGTATGAATTGTACTTCATTATATTACATTATAAATTCAAACCAAGCAATCAGAATTAAAACAATACCTGTGTCAAACAAGTACAACAGTGGTGGGACAGATAAGTTGTAACCTGTTCAATCTTGCATTATAATAGATGAAGACATCTACATTAATGAAATATGTCAAAAAACGTTTCAATAATAATTGACATGTCGGATTACAGGGGTGGTGGATTAGACAGGGACCGGATTGCCAAGGGTCCACTGTACAATTTTGGTGCTCATCATTGGAAAGTATATTTGATATGTAAACTATTGTGGCTACAATGAGATCTTTATGATAAAATATAATTTTCATTGCTCACCATCATCACTGCCATTGTTTCCATTCATTTCATCTTCATCATCACTATCTTCGGCTTCTTTATCATCCTTGTCAAAGCTGAAAATTTGCAAATAAAAGATTACTGTGAGAATCTGAAAGGGTGGTAGGAGTTGTTTATTTTTTTGTTGCTCAATTGAAATAAAACACTTACCCATCTAAGAACTTCAGTGATGGGTGTAGAGCAAACACTTTAGATCTGTAATCCTCAATGTAGGTCACATCATTATTGAACAAGTCCAAGTTTTTCAAGTTTTTAAACTCATTAAGGGGCTGTAAGGTTACCAAATCCTTTATTTTGTTTCCTGACAAGTTTAGATGAGTAAGTTTCTTACATCCATTCAGGAAATTGAGCCCAGTTGAAATTCTGTTGTCTGATAACTCTAGCTTTCTGAGCTTTGGAAGTGTGGGGAAACCTTTGAGTGAGGTGAGACCTGCATTATTGAGACTAAGGACTTCAAGATTGATGTATTCATCAGTAAGCCCATCAATAGATGTACTTCTACAATTATCCAGACACAATTCTTTTATCTGAAAAATACAATAAAATATCTCTTAACTCTCAGGTGAAATATAAAGATCACACTTCAAAATTATGTGTATGTATTTAGAAATCAAAACATACTTTAACATTTTGAGCTTTGTAAGTCTAATTAATCAATTATATTTAATTTTCCCTCAATTTAATGTACACTTACTGTCATATTTTTATGTTTCTTAATTTAATATATGGTCAATTAGAATTTTTCAAGCTTCAGAATATTACTATTTACCTTCGTAATTATTTATTTTATAATATTTAAGATAATTTACGTGCCAGCCCTACATTTCAAGCGTTAAGTTACGAAAGTATCATTATTAATGTGGCATACTTACTTATTTTAGTGAATACGAAACATGGTAATAAAACAATTTAACATTTTATCAAATCAAGTACATAGACTAGGGAAATAAGAACTAAACATTCAATAAATAAGTAATTTAATTGGCTTGGTCGTTCAGTATAAAACACTTGGTTAGTCAGGCCAACGAAAACGTCAAAATGGTGTGAGTTGTCAAAGATTCCGACTGGCGTAGTTTCTAAAATGCGAGAAATGAGTGATTGTAACGACAAAACCTGCATTGGAACATGAAAGGGATGTGTTTTTATGTTGTAATATATCATGATATTTTATTGGCGTGATATAGGTGCGACTAGAAAATGATAAGTTTACATTTTGCAATGGCGGATGACACGAATCATCGCGACGCAATAAAAATGGCCGCTGTATTGGTAAGGCGTGCGTCAATAAATTGCGATTGCAGTCATTTCATATGCTAAAGAAATATATGTATAATACACGACATGAGTGCAACTTACTTAAGACAATATTTTTAGAACACCTTTCTTCATAATTTAGTTTTCTAAAAATTAAAATGAACACAGGTGAAAGGGCGCGAAATTATGTGAAGTACTTCGAATACAATTTAATACATCTTTAATTAAACTACAGTTTATTTGGTTAGTGTAGAATAAAAGTATTTGTATTAATAAAATTACATGAAATGTGAACATTTCGATGCAATTTCTAATTCGATATTCCGTCGTGTTTAGTAATATGAGGCTTTCGGTTGTAATTTCAGTGATATTTAATGATTCATTAATTATTAGCATACCCGGTAAACCAATCGTAATAAGTAAACATTACAAACGTAGGTATATCAGATAGAATAATAAACAGAATAACTTTCGAATACCAACTTACGTGCTTTGGTAGCGTTTCAATACTTAACCTCAAATATGTGATTAGCCAGAGAAATATCATTAGCCCTTACAGAAAGATTTTAATTGCCTTTGTTAATAGATGTAGCCCATTATCACATCAGTAATCATTTTCTAAGTTATATTCAAGTTAATCTAGAACGTGGACATCAATGAGACGTAACATTCGTTAGTGATATCTATAAACAATAACGCCACATCCGAATCGTGGAATCGTATAGCGATTTGCAGTCTTGTTATCAACTTAAAATAATAGGACTTCATATTAAAAAGTACGTAGCATTTTAAATTATACATATGCCTCACGAAATATGTATCGACAAAACATTACAATATCACGAAGCGTAGATTTCCTTACCTGTGATGGATTTTTTCCTCGTAATTCCAAAACGAGCCTCTTTTCCATTTTTTTGGTCTGATAGTAGTACACTTTAAACACAAATAAACAGCTTTTTTATTGCTCCAAGAATTAATTCACTAAGCTTGCTTGGGTTTCAAAACAGAAGGAAACTATAGATACACATTACACACAAGTGACGTTGTACTACAGGCGCCGTCTGGTGGCGATTTCGGACTACCGGAAACAGTTCAACTCAGTTATTTTATGATTAAAATAAGAAAAAACGTATTTTTTATTATAAAAAACCAAATTAAGAAACAGATTAATGAGTTTAAATATAAGTCTGTCTTTTATTAGTTCTATGGTTTAGTCAAATTTGAAGTTTTACTATCAAGATAAACTGCCATAATATTGCCTGCCTTGTACAGTTGGTAGCTTTGTAGCCTTAATACGAAATGGCGCGTACTTATGAAATTTTTGTGACATGCTGCGTAGACAAGTAGGAAAGGGATTGAAATAGCGAATAATACATACAAACAAGTAATAGATTTTTTTACTTTTTTACTAAACATTATAACGATTGTAATCCTAAAGTAAACAATATGTAAGTATATTGAACGATATTTTGCTTATCTTTAAGAAAGTAACATCACGCCTGTAATTCCCGAAGAGGTAGGCAGAGTAATATATGTTATACTCCCACGATTCACTAGTTTGATAAAAGTAAGTACCCAAGGAATTGAAGAACAAACGTCTCGATACTCAAGAAACTGAATGTATACAGCCACGAGGCTCAATCTGCCTACAACGAGTACTTGAGTATTTTGGTCACATCGCCCATAACCATGGAGGAAAACTGTAGACAGTTGTCTTCATAGGCAAGATCGAGGGGAAACGACCAAGAGGAGATGTCCACTGGGTTGGACAGACAGATCAGGTCCGCATCACACTCGATAGAAAAGTCGAGAAGGACATACACACAGACGAAAACCGCAACTGATGGCGCAACTTCATAATGGAGAAGTTGGATGGCGCAACACCTTAAAGAAGAAGGTTCTCATTGGAGGGGGTGCAAAACCTCAACAATGAAGGATACGCAATGAGGGGAGGATAAAACTTATCATTATTTTATTGCTTTATTTAACTTCTATTGGGTATATAATAAATCTATGAAAAATTAGACAAAGGTGCCTTGTATAATGTTTAAGTAAATTGTTTCGTCCAACTTTAACAATTATCATTAAGAATGTGTCATTAAACTGAGACAAACAAAGCTTATAAGTAACGATTCACAGGTGTTAGTTAGTACTTATAGGGATCAGTTCGGTATGGGTACAATTCTAATCCATCTTAATCACACGTGCCTTATACACCAACGAAATATTATTTAATATAGATATAATACTCTAAAAATTACAAACTTTTTTTCCTATACAAATGTTTTAAGATACTTTTGATTGAAATATGATTTGTTTACTTATTTGACGGTCTCGTTGGTTGATTGGTTGCAACTGCTACTGCTGAGCGGAGGTCCTGGGTCTGGGGAGGTTCGAATCCTGCATTTCCTAACTTAAAGTTTCTAGTACTAGCTGTCAATTTGCAGCTGTTGTAAGGCAATAGACTCGACCCTCATTCCGTAGTGGGACGGAAAAGTAACTGATAAAAAGTGAGAGTTTACTACAGTTATCAAGGCACCTTTTCCGGAATTATATGCGTGTTTACGTAAACTTACGTTTTGTATTTGGTCTAGAAATTATACAATATCTACTGATCTTATTTTGAATTTGTAAAAACTGTATTCATTTGAATATTGTAAGTCACGTGTATCTATGGATTTATTTATTCTGATGTTGTAAGTGATGTGGCATCGGGAATGTATGTAATATTTAGTTATGTACCCACTTGAATGACGATTGTAGGTACTTGTTATTTATTCTTTTAAGGTTTGATTTCTTTCAATACAATGACTTTTATTTCACTTTAATTTGGAGAAACTTTAAATCGAGCCTGCTTGCAATAAATTATACCGGTGTACGATGCATAATAAAAAACGGATTTGGTCGGACTGCCTCTTTGGTCGTGTTATAGGTATATAAACATAAATATCAACATCAGAACTATATTCATTGATAATAATAACATTATTTTGGATATGGTTTTGTACAAAGTGTTTTAATGCTGTATGAAATACTTTTTTTTTCTTAGGCTTTTCTCTGTAAGTATTATTTATTTTTATTGTCATTTTCATCTTGTAACAGTACCGTTATTCGTTATAAATATAAAATACTCTAATGTCAGTGTCATATAATAGTAGATTGAAATCGTAATTATTTATTTTTTCCGCAGTTTATTAAATCAGTAAATCAAATGCTATTCTTAATATTATTTTCCATAAAATGACAAGTCAGTAAACGATATGGTACGAACCAGGCCTGGCTTTCACCTAGGCTTTTATCGATGTGCAGTTGGTGCTATCATCTTGACCATCACAATACTTTTTTATATGGAAAATAAAAAATATACTAAAATACAAATGAATGATTTCTCAGAGGAAGCCAAGAAATATATATATTTTGAAAAAGTTGAACAATCCCTTGTTTTAAATGTAACGGAGCTTAGAAATTGGATTCAAACACAAAACACCGAGGAAAAAATATTAAATCTAGATTTATATGGCCCTGTCAGAAGTGACACCTTAATTTTAGTAGTGAAAGTACATAAACATTCTTGTAATTTAAATTACTTTTTAGCATCGTTATCTCAATTAAAAGGCATCCAAGATGCATTAATTATATTTTCTCATTCATACTTAGACCATAATGTAAATCGTTTGATTCAAAGCATTGATTTCTGCAGAACTTTGCAGTTGTTTTATCCATATTCAATACAAGCTTATCCAGATAGGTTTCCCGGCTATCAAAAAAATGATTGTTCGCCTAATTTGAATGTAAGGGCGGCGGAAAAGTTAAATTGTACAGGTTCAAAACACCCCGATATACATGGACGATATCGAAACCCAGTACACTCTGAGACGAAGCATCATTGGTGGTGGACGGCAAACAAAGTGTTTGAAGACTTATCGTGCACCATTGGACACAAAGGCCTTGTGGTTTTCCTGGAAAACAATTATTTTCTCACTAAGGATTTCATTTATTTCGCACATCGTATGAAACTGATATCAGAATCGTTACCACAGTGCAACTTTTTGTCACTAGGACCGATGTCGGATGTGAACGATAATAAATTATATAGTGTGGAATTTACAACTTGGTACCCAAAGCGTTATTCTGATGTCATGGCAATGGATGTATCTACTTGGAATAGTATTCAGTCACATTATGATCTTTTCTGTTTAGTAGACGACTATTCATGGAAGCGTTCACTATTGTATATATCGTTAAACCGCAGAGACGGCGAAAGGTTCAAAGTACTATCCAGTGTGGCGCCTAGAGTTTTTCACATTACTTCTTGTTCGACTTGTCCATTTATCGCAGAAGTGATAAATTGCGACGTAATGGAGAACGTTTTCCATACATTAAACTCACAAAAGAGGTACGATGAAATCTTGTTTCCGTCTTATATTGAAGTTTATACTAACATTGAGTTAGAATATGATGAATTTATAATTTTCGACCACATGGAAAATAAAGGCGGTTGGAATGACCCACGGGATAAACAATTATGCAGCAACATAACTGTGAACAAAGCAAAGAAATATATTTTGCATAGCGACACGGAATGCTTAGATTACAATGATTTACTATGAATATTGGAAAACTACTGAATGATTGAATTGAAGTTTGATTGTATCTATGTATATTGATGTTATATATTTTTTGTGTAGCCCTATTATAGAACTATAATAAAAGTGTAACTAAAAATAATACCCAATAAATATATTTTACTCATCTTTCTCTTTATAGTAATCAATATTTTCGCAATTTGCTTTGCTATTAATTCATAGTTATTAGAAGATTGGGTCCGAATTCTAACGATATTAATATACGAGTAGGTCATATTTAGTTCATAGTATGTGCCATAGATGTTAACATGGTGGTCTTATTTGAGACAGCCTAAATTCATTATTATAGTAGGTACCTATAATTAAACCGCATTTCTGTAATATATTACTATATAATACATTTACTATATAATATATTTACTTGTGATCGCGTGGTATTATAATTGTAATGGAGGCGATTACTAGACAATATGACAATTGTGACTAAAGACAAAGGATAGGGCCGGGAGCGAGAAACGCACGTTGGGGGAGTGTTGGCGGCATCATCGTTGGTGAAGGAGGGACTGACGAACTTTTCGGGGGAGGGGACCAGAGGCTCGAGTAGTTGCGCACGCAACCTCGGCCCGGCCGCGAGCAACAGTCTGCTCGCGTGACCCGCCGCTCGCGACTTGGCTTCACCACGCCGTGCTAACATGACAAATGGTAAGCACTTAACGACGGCATAGCCCTTCGTGACGGTTTCTTTCACCCATAGTCTAACTGAAAATGTTGGCTGGTCACTGGTCATTATGTCTGCGACGCACTTTTCAGTGATCATTTGTCTATTGTTTATGGACGTACGCTAACGTGTTAAAGTAATATTGAACAATTTTTTAAAATTACGGTGTGTTTTAAATTAAGTCATAAAAACTTTAAAATTCATCTCAAAGAAAGGTGTGTCATTTATCTGTTAAAATTTATGGTTACCGCGAAATAATGTTGCTTATCCGTTGAATATAAATGGTACGTTAATTAAAATCCACGGAAATGTTTATATCCCTTACGTAGGGTAAACAATTTGTGCCTGATTTGGTGTTCGCAAACGGACTTTTAATTAGGCATCTACCGAAGAATGTTTGGTGAGTAATTGCCTGTTAGTTAACATTTTTCGCAGTTTCTCGTGTATTGTTTTATTTAAAAGCTGTAAGTATTATTATAATTTAAAATTGCTATGATATATGTAAATTTTTTACAATAAGAATTGACCACATTGTCTCAGCGTCAGCTTTGTTTGAAAACTATATTAATTTAAGCGGGTACAATGAGTCTTTACGAACAAAGATGACAAGGAATATTTTTTAGGTGAAACGAGTAGGCGAGGGCGAAATATAGGCTGAGTCAAAATATGTGATTATAGTAATTGCTATTACGTATAGTAATTTGGAATAAAAGGGAAACTATCATTATGTATAATCTCCTTACATAGCTTTCTATTTAATGCTAAACTAAATGTAAATTCTTTTTTTGATAAGAAGCAAAATAAATAAAGTTCCTTTTATGTGTAGTTATTAAGAACCTTTAAATTAAATCTTTAATTTAAATCCTTTTCATCAAGGTCGTTCGGTTTTGAATTCTAAGCCGTGTGATTGTTTGAAAAATATAATGGGCTGTAAGTTTTCTAAATATTGTCAATATTATAGTGTTATACAGTTCATGGGCTCGGTTTAAATATTTTATGTGGCCTATACCTTGTACCCAATTTCAAGACATATTTTATGAAACCCCTTTTCTTATATTTCGAATTGGGATTTCAGACGTTAGCGAATTTTATTATCGCCTCAAAATCAACCTCGTCAATTCATTACTAAAATAGACAGGAAAAAACCCCAGCAAATTACTTAATAATAATATTCTTGGATTTCTTAATAGGAACGTAACTTTAAAAAAAGTTTCAATTAAATTAAGAAAAGGAATCCTAGTGTAATTCTTGTCGACGAAAGCTTCGAAAGAGTTCTGTTTAAATTGAGCATATTTCGTTTCTTTCTAAATTCAGCATTGTAAGAACTGAGCAAATATTATTAAGTTATAAAAATAAACGAAAATACCGATGAAACTTTTATAGTTAAATCGGGAATGTTCCAAGTCGTGACGATTTTAATTCATTTATTGAGGTAATAATAATGAATGTTATAAAAATAGTGAATTACATAAAGAAGCAAAACATAAAAAATAACGAACATTGAATATTACTGACTAAACAAATTGCAGCGTCGGACTACCCATATAGATTCAACCAATGATTATAACGATCGATGTTTAATCACTTTCGTTCCTAAACAATTACTAGTTGATGCGATGATACGGAGCAGTTTCATTTAGGCTAGGATGTTATTGAGAAGCAGTTGAAGATACTAAATATAGCTGTGTTATGAAGTTTCCTGTCCATTTTGCATCAACAACGCCCTAGCTGCAGGTAATGCAACGCATAAATACACGATTTATGGCTGTTTCTGGTTACATGTTTTCGGTTTCTGTAGAGTAGGTTTAAATGCTAATTAGGTATTCATCTAACATCATCAGCCTGTTCATATCCACTGGTGAACATAGGTCCTCCCTGAGGTATTTTTGCCCAAAATCCCAACGCGGAGCATACAAGTTTGAGGATCGCAGAGTACGGCTTCTTGCACTGCCTACGCTGTTGCCCGTCGCCGACGTGACATTTGACCGCGACAAGTTAGGCCGCGTCGTACCGCGGCCTACCATATAACAGACCGGTATTAAAATACGATTATTCATTAATAAAAAGCATTCTAACAGACTTTCAAAAGAAAAGTATTTTCTCATATAGTCCAGGTTGTTATTCTGAACGACATATGTTGCAGAATGCGTGAAGAATGCTTTAATACCTACATGTGTAATGGCATTTCAATACAAAAGTCTTCATGAAGCTGATGTGTCCTATTGGTATATTCTAGCATTTTTGAATAACGTTGGTGGACAAATAAATGAGGGATTACTTTTGTTAGCGAAGAAACCGTACAGACAGCAGACAGTGAATATTTTAATAATGAGAAAAGTCAAATTACTTATTATACAATCTTGTATAGATACCAAATTTTTTAATTTAGATTTTCTACTGGTGGCTCGGAGTCTGGATATGTGCCCGGTGTATGGCAATAGGCTTACCACATATTCCGTAGTGGGACGTAAAATGTAACTGGTGAAACGTGGGAGTGTTCTACATTGCTCTGCTTACCTCTTCGGGGAATATGGGCGTGATGTTACGTTTTCATTGATAACATGTTTTTTCTGTTTACAAAAAAATATAATAACGGCTAAATATAAAAATAAATTATTGTCATAAGATAAATTTTAATCATCCAAATAATTTGAGTGCCTAGGTAAGTTTGCTTTGCCAAGCTAAGCGTGGGTAATGTAGCATTACGTTATTAGATTAAAGATACGTACAAAGAGACGACGACGTAAGTAAGTAAGTAAGTAAAGTAGACGACGGAGAACCTGCGAAGCGGAAACCTATTCTCGTAACATAATTCTAAAAGCAATGGCATAGAAAAAGGTTCCACGTTGCCTACCCTAACGGTACCTGTATGGTTTTATATTAAATTAAACTAGCAAACACTTTTAAAACAATGTCTATGTGATACTACGTAACAGGAAATTGCTGACAATAAAAAATGCACCGCGCAATTTCAACAAGATACGAAATTTAAAGATCATTTGTCGAAAGAGCGGAAGCATAATAGCCACTTCATTAACATTTTCCGCAAAAAAAAGTGCAAACGGGTTTCGTTTCAGGTCAAATCGCCATTTTATTTTAGTATTATAGTCGAGTACGTACCATGCTGTTTTATTAAAAAATGATTTACAAGTTTAACTGTTCAAAATCTTTCACAGTTTTTACCGTTTCAAATGTATTCTCTATTTTTTGCTTCGAATCTATTAAAAAAAAGTAACATCACGCCCGTAATCCCCGAAGAGGTAGGCATAGGAATGTAGAACACTCCCACGTTCCAATCTATTATTAATAAACTATTGGGGTATGCAGTAATGATACGTCTCTAGAGGCTGGAGATCGTTTAC
>DWFO01000324.1:0-21949 GCA_018246595.1 Mimoniades nurscia nurscia
GAGTGCAAGAAGTGTCCGGTGTATGGCATTAGACTCCCCACCTATTCCATAGTGGGACGTAAATGTAACTGGTGGAACGTGGGAATGTTCTACATTCCTCTGCCTACCTCTTCAGGGATTACAAGCGTGATGTTACTTTTTTTACTTCTGTTTTACTGGAAATTTATAATCCAGTTATCCAATTAAATAATCGTTCCACTTAAATAATAGCAATCAATTTCTGAATTTTATTATGAGTCATGTAAAGGTTTTAGTATGTGCAAAGAAAACTGCTCTATGTACCTTTTCACCCATGTAGAGTTTTAGCAATTACTAAACAACGAGTCTTTGTATACTTTCTCTTCAAACATTACACAATAAATGCTGCTTAGCGGCACATCTAGGAGCAGATTCATTCATCGTTGTTACGCACATTGCGGCGATCATTACACAAGGCGGTCGAGGGAACTCCTACATATGTAGCTTTTTGAATGAATATTACACACGATATCGCCTCATCAAATTTTATGCGACGCGTTTCGACAGATTCAAACAGTTCCGATTTATTTATTCAACTTTTACTTTTAATTACACGTGATTCAGTTGACAATCACGCGATATTAAGATTCCAGCCACTGACTCTACATAATACGTACTTTGTAAATATATGGTTAATATTTCATGTGTAGTATTTCATGTGTAGTCAGTAAATATAATATAATAACACTGACATATTATGTATGACATTAGGGTTTTATCATGTTTTGTAGGTACATGTTTTGTATAAAAGTAACTACATATTTTATTTCAACCACAAAACAAACCAAAACTATTTTAAAATAGTTCACCCATTTGTAGGAAGGTATTCGAAATTTCATTCTCACTTATTAGTTTTTATTGAACATGAATATCTACGTAGTACATGAATACAAAGTTAAGTACAACGAAATGATGAATATAATTTAAAAAAAAGTCTTATGAGTATCTTACGCAATATGAATGAATAAGAGTTTCATTAAAATCTTTCAAACATTGAACATGAATCATTATAAAGTGATTAAGTAATTGAGCTCAAGTGTACATCAATTGTTACATGCTCAGTGTTACTGCATTTCGTTGGTGAAAGTGTGCACGACTGTTCTCAGTGAGGACTATAATGGGGTCAGAAATTTTGGGAGAGGCTTCCGAATGTTGTAATGCCAATTGACTGACGTGTTGAGAGTTTAGACGGTCTGACTGCTTCACTGTTATAGGTAATTTATTTTAACGATTTTGAATTACCACTTTTACTAACACGAATAATTTTATACATCAGTTTTATTTAATTTGTAAGGACAATAAAAATTAGTTTGTAGCCTATAATCCAGGGATGATTTAAAAATATTACAAATATAGGCTAAACAAAAGTAAAAAATTTAGTTTAATAAATGATTAATACGGTATGCTTAAACCTTTTATTAATTTATATAAATTTATTTTACTACTAAAACAATTCAAACAACGGACTTTGGGTACCTTAACTGGGCATTAACATTTCCGTCTCACCTATTAACGTAGTCAATATATTTTTCAAGCTACACAGGTTCTTAAAATTACTATTGGATAGCAAATGCGAACAAAACTGCAGAAATTGATTCTTTAATAATTTTAGGCCCAACTCCTTTCACATCTTTATTGGAAATTTATTTCTCGATTGCAATCTTAAATTTGCTATAATTTATACCGTCTTTAATAATCATCATTAAAATACATATAGTATGTTATTATTTATTTCATTGAAATACTTTAATTTATATAATGTTCCTACTAAATACTTTTATTTATATAATATTGTTGAAATATTAAAATAGATATAGTATGTTATTATATTAATATAATGTATATTATTTCATTGAAATACTTTAATTTATATAATGTTTCTACTAAGTACTTTTATTTATATAATATTGTTGGAAATTAGAATTTGACGAAAATAGGTTTAAAAAATGAGGTAAAGTACGAGTAGGTTTAAATAATTTGTACGTAAACGACACACGTCACATTACGCGTATGTTTCCCCAAAGGGAAAGCTTAGGAATGTTTAGGTTGTAGAAAAGCACTGTCCCGATTCACCGGTCATGTCCATGTCCTACGTCCCACCATAGACTGTGGAGACATACACGAGGAACAAATCCAAACTCCGAGCCACTAGTATTATACAATTTATTTTCAACTAGAAAATCTAAGATAAGATACCGGCCTGAGAATTAAACTCAGCGCCTCTTGATCAACTGTTGCGTTTGCAACGAGGCAATGAGGCGGTCAAAAGTATCGAATTAGTAATAAATTATATTTAAACGTAAACTTTATTATATATATGAAACTTTATAAATTAGAAATAAAATAAAGGCACTAAAATAAAACGACAATACTAGTACAAAATTATGAAAAACGTATCGTCTATATTAATTGTAATATTAATGTAATATTAATTGTAAGAATAAATTTTGCTTACTGTTTCATAATCTAAATATTTTTTTACATAATTTATAATTAACTAAGTTATCATATAATAATTTGTAAGCTAAAGTTATAATTACGTATAAATTTATACATCCGGTTTCGTAATTTTATCTTAAATTAAATTAAAATTACGTTTGTAAAACAGTGGTCATTACGACTGGAACATTCAATGTTTCATGTCATTTACAATAGATTTGTTCCATCAGGTGAACAATGAGCTTAAAATGTTTTATACATATTTCGTCACGGCCCTTGCTCTTCTTACGTTTACCAAAATATGACTCGTGAAAGTATAATAATACATAAATTTATATTGTCGCATAAATCGAAATATTAAATGTATTATATTTCCGATTTTGATAAGAATAATCTTTATGTTATTTATCTTTATGTTATTAGTTTAATAATAAAATAACAATTTGTCTTTCTAATCAAATACCTCAATGAATGTCATATTCCTAGTTCAATCTATATATAAGTTCGTTGTTCAACGTAACATCACGCCAGTAATTCCCGAAAAGGTACGCAGAGGAGAGTAGTATACCATGTTTCACCAGTTAGGTTTACGTCTCACTATGGAATAGGTGGCGAGTCTATTGCCATACATCAGGCACAATCCAGACTCCAAGCCACTACTATAAAATCTAAGTTATAAAAATCCAATAGTGCCCAACCGGGGATTCGAACCCTAGACTTCTCGTTCGGCAGTCGCGCTTGACATGACCAACCACCAACTAGCTACCAACATGACCAACGAGGCAGTCTATCAATTCCATTGTTTTATACTGCATATTAAACTTAAAAAAAAGTAACTCACGCCTGTAATCCCCGAAGTGGAAGGCAGAGGAATGTAGAACACTCCCACGTTCCACCAGTTACTTTTCCGTCCCACGATAGAATAGATGGTGAGCTTATTGCCATATACTGTGCACATATCCAGACTCCGAGCCACTACTAACTTGATAACATTAATTCCATTCAGTTTAGAAGCATGTACAGAAGTAGATATCTAGAAGTAAGCAAAAATACATTTTGATAATTTTTCGTTACCATCGTCATTATCTGTGAGCCTAAACAAAAATCAACATGTTGAAAGTATTTCACTTAGTAACTTAAATCTACTAAGTACCGTTGAGTCCAAGGCCGACTGACTAAGCAGCCACTTTCTTCACGAAAGAATTCCTGTTGCGAGGAATGTGAATCTTGTGACCTCGAGGTAGGGGTGTGGCACTTGTTACGCTAAATTGTGTGTTATTTAAACCGTTATGTACATATATTGAACAAAACGTATGTGGAAAATGTGTTGTAAATTATTTGAAAATCTTCGCCTAGCTCGGAATTAAAATATTCGAGATTAAAATAGTACGATAGTTTTTATAGCAGTAGTGTGCTGCAATGTGCCCAAGAAAAAGGGACTCCCTCAGTATTTGCGGCGATTGCAGAATCGCTGCGCTGACTTTCAGTGAGGCTCTACGGCCAGGAGCAATTCAAGCAGCCAGCCGAATCTCCAATAAACCAGAAACACTTTATCTAGATAGAATGGATGAACTAAACGCAAACTAGGATAAAGTAAATAAAAAATGGGCCGCCAGAAAAAATGAAAGTAGATTTTATACATACATTGATAAGACAGAAAAATATAGTACATATTCATTACCGCACTATAAGGAAATTAATACGAAAATTTCTAGCAAAATACCTTGCGCATTCTGGGTCACGCTAAGCGTTTGCATATTAATATGCAACCTACAAGCCAGAACCTAGATTCTAAGGTGTAAGCCCTACTAATTCATAAGTTCTGCGAAAACAAGATGTCATTGATGTAAACATTTAACGTAAGAACGTAACATCACGCCTGTAATCCCCGAAGAGGCAGGCAGATGAAAATAGAACACTCCCATGCATCATCAGTTACGTTTAGGTTCCACTACGGAATAGGTGGTGAGCCTGTTGCCATACACCTGACACACATTCAGACTCCGAGCCACTACTACAAAATATAAATTAGCAAACTTTAGTACTGCCCTACCCGGGAATTGAACCCAGGACCTTCCGATCCACAGTCGCACTTGCAAGTAACAAGGCCAATGAGACAGTCTAATTTAAATAATATATGTACATAAAGTAATAAACATTTACTGTACAGATAATTTGATAGGTAAACAAATATTTACGACATAATTTATCACGACTTCTATATTATGTATACACACACATATTATCTTACGTATGCAAAGCTTTCCGAGCCTGCCATGTGTGGGGCTGTAGACTTATGATACAAATATTTTGCCAATAAAATTTGATATAAAAAAATATCTGAAAGTATTTTTTAGTTCTACCCAAAATACGGAAAAGTCATGAAAAAAATTTATTACGCTTGAAGGAGCACAGTTCTATAACCAAATACCGTCATCCATTAAAAATGTAACGTCGTCTAATACATTTAAAATAAAATTAGCTGATACTTTTACTAATACGTACGCTTAAATTTAATGTAAGAAAGAAATAAATTCATCAGGCGAAACAACCTACATATTGGCAGACGAACGAATGCTTATATATTATACTTTAAATGAAAATGCTGTTCCCATAAATTAGTGATGTATCTTTCTAAGAATATATTCTTTAAACCTATCTTAATATATTTTGTAATATAATTAATTTATGTGTTTATAAACATATACATACATCTTAATTACTTATTGCATCTTGTCAAGTCAGTCAATTTTGGGGTTGGATGCTAATTTTCTCACGCCTCTTTGTACACCCGGCGTATTGCATAACTGAATCTATACTCAAAAATGAAAGTTTTTTTTCTTGTACACATCGCAACACTTCCGCTTATATCATCGCGAAACGTATACACCACTATAGACCCACTTTCTTTTACTTAAGAGTGAAAGTTACTTGACTTGGACATTTCAGTTGACCTTAAGCTTTGTGGCAAGCCGTTCGGAACTCATTGACACGTAGACCTGTTAAGCCTTTTCTATTGATTCAAACACATCGCTAGTTCAGTATGTTGTTATTGAAAAATAGACAGTAAAAATATTACACATAAGATAGAATTTTTAGTGTCCGTAGACACGTACAAGATTAAGTACCAAACAATTAGTAAAAGCACGATGAGGTTGCTTACGTTGATGTCTATTCTTAGAAACATCATTTATCTTACAAACACATTTACACTTAATTGTGTTGTTTGAGCTTTGAAGTGAATATTGTAACTAGGCAATAAAAATATAGAGAATGTACCTTTAAAATTAACGTTTCCCATAACAACACTATTTAAAATATTTCTATGGTTATACCTACGTTTGAGTCATTAAATGTACAAGTTGTCTATAAATATAAATGTTAATGATTGCAAAAAATATGTGCAGCTTTCACTTAATTACCAACTAATGAGTCTTTAACTGCAATTGTTCCAATAAGTAATTATAGGTTTTGCGCATAATAGTTCGAGCTAGGTTTTGGTTCACGTGTTTTTTAGAACCTGCGTATCGGGTCACGGTTATTAACACAAAGCCCGTGAGTGTGGGATGAGAGAAATTACAAATTAATTATACCTGCATTGTCTCAAGCGAACTCTTCATAAAACTGACTTATATTCTTAATATGTACAAGACAAGCAGTACTTATAAAAACGCTAATTCTTATTTACGCTCTACGGTTCAGTTGAAGAGAAAACATTTTGGAAAGTGCAATATCAAATTGCTAGGTAAAAGGTGATAATATTATACAGTACAGCATAATATTATCACGTTAATTATTTATATTTGTGGAGGAAAAATTAAAGGCGAATATTTTTAATATTGCTTTATTATTATTATTACGTGGATCCATCGTAAATAACAGTTATTTTAAATAACCTAATTATAGCTCAACTCATTAAAATATTCGTTAATGAATAAAATGACTCGTTTCACTCGCATTCACTCCATAAACTATTAAAATGTTCAAATACAATTGGTAAAATAAAATAGTAAGTCGGTAAAATAAAATAAAAATAAATTAAAGAAACAAAAAATATCTTTGGAACGTAAAAGTTAAATATTTGGCAATTATTAAATACCAGATTTTATTATCTGTCCCTTATAATCTTTATATATTAAGTAAATAGTTACGTATATACAAAAATACAAGAACAATGTTCACATAAACAAAAACTAGGCCATATACAAACGAAATACATAAAAATAAAAAAAATATATAAATGTCAATAAAAATCAGTCAAGAACTTAAGCTTAAAATAAAAAAGGGTAAAATAAAAATACTGATTCACCATATACTCATACATCAAAACAATACAATTGAATAAATAAATAAATAAACGGTGGTCTTATGAAGATAATTGGAGAGCACGCATAAGTTATTACAATTGACTCAAATACAAATTGGCTCAAATATGGGGTAACATTAGCCCCAGTTTCAACAATTTGAAAATTTTGTAATTAATAGATGTTCAATAAATTATACTTTATACAGGGCATTATAATACTGGACTAAACTACATAGCCTTATGCCTGTTTTACATGTCCTGCATAGGCCAGATTCTGGGCTTCTTGGGACCTGCCCCATCCACCGCTGCTCTCCCAGCCGTGCTCTTCATGAGCAGGTTCAGACCAGCCACTGCTCTTTTTGGACTCTAGAAGTTTTTTCAATGCACCGAAAGCAGCAGCGATAAAGGCGATCTTTCCTAACAGGTAAGCCTTAAAGACGGCGAATGCGATAATGCCCAGGAACAAGGGTACGAGAGCTGCGAGCTTGAGCTTGATCAGGGCAAGGATGGGGAGGAGTTTCTTGAGCTTCTTCTTTTTCTTGCCACGACCTGTCCAAACATAGATATCTTATGTCGATTCATACATTCACATGAAAAATACACGAACTTTAAGAAAGTTATGGGCTGAAATAAAAACAATTGAAGTAGTAGAGTTTTGAATTTACAAATACAATTAGTCATGTGTACTTTCAAATAACAATTGGTGTACTTTAAGTAATAGTGTAACTTCTGATTCTGAAATATATGTGGTACGATCTTGGTTTGGGTTTAGTGCTGTGTTTGATTTTGTTTGTTTGCGTTTGGTTCTACTGAAGCTTTATAATTTGTATTTCTGTGGTAAAATTATGCTTTCAATGATACAGTGCTCATTAATTATAGCAAACAATGTAAGTGCAAAACATAATATTACTGTCTGTGATCTCATTAACAGATTGTTAAACATTAATTATTTAAGTATTTGCGAAAAATTCTTTCAAATTGGGCAAAACTCACTATATGAATGGCAAAACTATTATATGATTGAAGTGATTAAGGAGAACGATTTATTGAATGATATTTGACACATATTGCACTTCACCTACCCCATAAGCAAACTAGCGTGACGATATAAAAATAAGAAATATATATGTTTACTATTAACGAGAACTTTCACACATTTTTGTCTGATTAAGTCTTGGTATTATTGTGTGTAGGTTTCTTAATTGTAAGAGATGTGGTAATTATTGATAAAGTAAATCTACCTATAATAAAAAGGCGTTTGACGACGATAAAATAGTCAAAATAAATATCATGGAGCTACCTAGCTCTATTAAAATTTGATAAAAATATGGCACAGGTTAAATTCAATTACCAGTAGAGATATATTGCCAAATCATAGTAGGACTGAAATAAAAAAATATTGGGAATCGTACCTTCTTCTTCAACAGAGTTATCCTCTGTAAACGACCTCGGCATCCTGAGCTGCAGTGCATGACTATCCAAGAAGTCTACAACATTCTCCATGATCCTCTCTTCTACTTGGACTTCCCTGGCCTTGGGGTCTTCAGACAAAGGATCGTAACTCCGAGCAGATCTGGGACTGCCAGTCCTGGCAAAGGTCACGCCATCAGCTAAGCTCAACTCCTTTGAGACAGCCAAGTTTTCAGTATACTTCATCGCTTTTTCCTGTTGAAGACATATATAAATGTAAATTAATTTCAGTGTAATAATATAATAGTCAATGTTTGCGTTAAATTAATTTAAGTAATTAAGTTGCCCTGAATTATATTTCGAGCACATTAAAAAATTTAGGACCGTTTACTATAATACAGTATACATATGTGTATATGCATGTACGACATCGTATATAATATGAAACGTAATATTTTATTTCACTAAGTTCGTTTTTAAGGTACCTACTCATCTACCTTTCTCTTTAAATTATTGAAAATTTTCTTTTGATTAGGATAAATATTCACTTTTCTTTTTACTTAAATAAAAAATTTATTACTAGTTATTTGTTGAAACCACTGAATTATCAATAAAGAAAATTGTTATAAAATGTCTAATTTTTCCCAACATCATCTAGGACTGCCAATCGCTTCTAATTAACCAGGCATATATTATAATCGTTTAATTATCACTGATTACAATCTAAATAAGATGAATCCTACATCCTAAATCACTGTCACTTCACTGCACTTCACAACACACCTTCAAACACAACATGGTGTCGGTCTCCACACAATCTCGTAACGCCGAGATGAATCTCTCCATAGCTCCGTCTTCTTTCACGGTGGGCATCGCCACACCGGCTGCGACAACGCACAATACGACGAACGCTTTCATCTTGGGAAACCGAACCTCAATTGTCAAAGAGCCTGTACCTCGCACAGTTTTATTTTGTACGCCCCACTCGTTCATATGTCACGAAGCTATGACGAAACCTACTATTTATGTTGGACGTGTTAATACGTCTCTATGAAAAGTGTGTTTCCATGACAATTTTTTTCGGGGTTAACGGGATTTGGTTTAAGTATCACCTTTTATTAGAATTGAAGATTTAATGTTTTGAAAAGTATTTTTTAAAACACAATGAGCCGTAATGGCGTCGCCTGTAGGCGTGTCGAAAAGCTGTATTAAAATAAATTCTAGTTCGTGAGAATTCTCAATATATTTTTTTAATTAGAGGAAAGCCTAATTGAATAATTTAAATGTGCATTGTTTAAACTAAAATATCATTTTGAAAAGTATAATCTAGTGGTAATTTCTTTTTTCCTCTTATCCCTCAGGAAGTGATTCATTTAGCGGCCAAAAAAGCAGCCTTCACTGTATTTACGACTCAAAATGCTTATCAGAATTAGAAATATAAAAATTAAATATTGTACCGATTTTCAGCTACATAGTATATTAAGCTTACTTAGGTAAATTAATTTAAAAAAATATCGTTTTAATCCCGGAAATTCATTAAAAACATCCGTAACTTGCTTTATAGATGAAACTATGAATAAAACTTAAACCACCTCATTTGAAATTATATTTTGATAACCATACTTACATATGAATAAAAGAAAACGAAATTTGTTTTATTCATTAATTACTATGGCTCGTGACTTTTAATTATTTTCGCCATTAATTCAATGCATAAGTAAATAAGTAAAAGTTGAGAGTATTTTTAAACCTAAGCAAATAAAAAAATATAAATATCTGATCTCTAAATCAAAAATTATTTAGAATTAAAACGTAATACCACTTTCGTATTATAATCTATGTATCGAACCTGCAGTTTAATTTTTTCACTTCAAGCTATTGTAAGCTATTAAGTATAAACATTTAAGTATGTACACGTATGCATGTGGTATGTATGTCGATGAGTTGCAAAAACTATGAGACCGATTCACAAGAGATTTCTTTCCCTCGGGCTAGTTTCTAAGAAAAGATTTTATTGTGTTATAAATATATGTACCGCTATATTTATCTCCAGCCACATATGTACATTTTGATAATGAGTGAGATATATGCATTCTTAAAAAGTTAAGTACAGCTGATTAATAAAAGTCAAACACAAAATCAGTTTCAAAGCAACAAAAATCACTCTTTATAGTATACCGCCATCCATATAGGAAACCATTTAAAAAAACTAATATTGCTATGTGTACACAAAAACTACATATACATATTTTACTTATATAAACATACTGTTCGGGTTCTAATATATTTCTTAAACGAACTTCATACCCCTACTTAGATTGAATATATTACACATACAATTATAACTTCCCGTGTACTGCGTCCTATATGGTATAGCATATGGCACGTAGGTATGCTCATAAATAACTGCTAAGTGAAATATCAGCGATAGTGATACTCGTAAATACATTGGCAATGAAGAATCTGATGCTTACAAAAGAACATTTGCCCCAGAAATGTTTACATTTATCAAGTATTGATTAATTTGAAAGTTTTGATTAATTCAAATATATGTATTATTGTTAATGATACATTAACAAAAGTAACACAATAAGAGGACATATAGTGCAATTTATGAAGTAAAACAACAAATTTACTTTATTATTGCATAATAAACATGCTGTACCTACATAAAATTTTCTATGAACATAGTTATGTAAAAAATATTGTATTAATTACTATTGTATTTAATTTCATAGAGCAGTAAAGTGATGTTGTTTCCAAATTCAGACAGTAGAGTTCCGCCGAATTTTTGATAAGTAAAATGTATGTTGCCTTAGTATGTGTATGTGAACAGAATGTTAATAAATAAGCACATGGACAGACGGTGACCTTTCGCCTTTGTAACCGGGACACGGTAGTGAAAAACTTTAATGCGGTGATTACAACTCTCTTTAACCTGTTTTATTGCAATCAACAAACGAACATGCTCTGTTATATATTAGCCCGACCACCTTAAGGTTTTTGCAGAGATCAAGTCGATGCATTTGTCTCAAATTTGTAAATCTTCACAAAAGCCTTCGTCAAGATGGTCACAATTTTCTAATAAGACAATGAAAATAACTGTTTCATATTGCCTCCAAGCCTCCTTTTCCGTAAGAATAGATATATTTGATATTTGGTAGCCTCTGCCTACCCCATTATTGACTACCGCAATATAATAAGAACGATAACATAGCCTCTGCACAAATGTGTTTGTAAAAAAAATCTATTTAAAATCTTTATACATATTTATATGATAAGATTGTAAATTTGTAATAGATTATCTTAACATCTCTTAGTATTTATGTCTGACTACTAGAGGAGCATTTTAAATTTGTTGGTTAGATGGTCATTATCTTGATTGATAAGTGAGCTCTTACGGCTTTTCGCACTTTCTCAATTCCCAAATGATTCAGCAATTTGCCATCAAGCCATATTATAAACTATTAGTATTCCGTCCAAAAATATTATCAGCCTATTTGAAGTCATGATGTTCGTAAGCGAAAGTGCACTGAAATGTGTAAAGACGACTCTATGTAGAGGTTGAATTTAAATGGATAAATTATGTGATTCTCAGGTTTTGTATGTCTTAACTAACAAATACATATGATTTCACTTAACCATCACTGCCATATAAGGCTTTGTTGTGAATTTGATTATTGAATTCAAATGTAATGCTAAATAGATGTATATATATACATAACAATCATATGTATAAGAAGAACCCTTCATCCATGTAATTTCAGTACTTATTTCAGTATTGCGTCAAAGGGTTCAGCTTTAACTTTCTTTTATTTTATAACCAGCATACCACGCGACATGTTTTGTCACACTTTTGCTTGCATGTTAATGATTGCATACCATTGTCTTCGCATTATATGTATACTTCGATATGCTAACAGCTTTTAAAGCATATAATATTATAATAAAATTTGCATGTAACATGCACTTGTTGACTGCCTCGTTGGTCGTGTTTGTTGCAAATGCGACTGCCGATCGGGAGGTCCCGGGTTCGATTGCCGGGTCGGGCACTACAAAATATTTATAATTTAGGTTCTCCATTAGTGGGTCATAGTCCGGATATGTGCGCGGTGTATGGCAATAGGCTCACCACCTATTCCATAGTGGGACGTAAACGTAACTGGTGAAACGTGGGAATGTTCTACATTTCTATGCCTGCCTCTTCGTAGATTAGAGGCGTGATGTTATTTTTTTTGTTACCTGTAGAAGTTGATAAAACAAAGAATTGCTTTTTTCTAGATTTTTCTTTTGTTTATTTGAAAAATAAATCTGCCGACATTATCTCTAGAACTGCCTAAACGGGTTATTAAAATCAAAATAAAAGAGATAAGGTACCATAGTTTCATAACGTTTTCTACAATGTATGCATGTACTCGTATTGGAGAGAACATTTCACAATGATTGTTGTTCCAGAAATCTTCACGGAAGCCGTGGAGTCGAATATTGAAATCTTCTCAGTTTTGGGGTGTGGCGAGCGCACATGCCGCAAGCAATGCAGTGTTCGTTTTCTACTTGGTGGAAGTACCAGAGTATTTGACTACAAAGGGACTTTCCTTGAAAGAGGTTAGTAATGATATTTATTTTGCATGTTATTCATTTTGGTCAATCTCATTGTTTGGAAGTATAATCACAGACAAACTATGCTCAAATGAAGTATCAAGGCAAGCAATAAATTATTACTCGTCACCTTTATCTTAAATTTTATCTTCCCACTGTTCTACATGACTCCCCTCGCAGTATGAAAATAGTTAAGATCAAATAAGAACCTCTATATAAACATGTAATATTATTTAATTCTCGGTTTGGAAGAAGTGTATTACTTTTAGATGATTATCTTTTCAGAGTACATGGCAATGTATGTTTGGATTCGTCGCTATGTGGTTGGTGTACACCTCTACTGCACCTGCTATAGACTGGATCTATAGAATTGGTTTCCTCGAATTTATTATGGACTTAAAACATTTCAGAAAAATTATCAATAACTTAGGTATGTCATTATCGTACAATAACCGTTTGTGCTTCTTTACTATTTGTTTATTTTATATTTAGTCATAAATACGGATTTCGGCAAGCAGAAGACTTCCACTTAATTCTGATGGTGTATAGATACAACTAGGCTTCACAGATTATTAGGGGGACGTGTATGATGTATTCCTGTGTGTAAAACAGACAAATTAGGCGTACCTATATTGTACTTTTTTCAATTTATTAACTATTTTATAGACCGTTTCATGTATACTTACCTACTTAAGCCGGCTCAGCTACCCGAAATTGAGTCGATATGCCTCCTCCTTTTTATGTATAGCGGTATCAAATTTTATTCATTTAATCAAACGTGAGATTTTTGTTTTTAGTATTCTTTAAATATTGTTTGAATCGTTAAAAAAATATAATGTAATAGTCCCTATAAATTTATTTCTATATCATTACATTTTTAATGTCTGATAAAGGTCCACGAAAATGTGTTCCTTCATGAGGCTGAATCATTAATTCCAGGGGCGTTCGCAACGATTATTGGATTAGCAGTTCTGCCCTATTTAATTTCAAAGTGGACACATTTGGGTGTCGTTATATTGATGGCCACCTTCGGAGCACTCGGATTACAGTTTTCGGGATTCCTCGTAAGTAACTTGCTGCTGTTCAATCGAGTTCTATTTCACATTTAATTTACGCGTGTAGCCCATAAATACAATTGCGTAGTCTTGACACAGACACACACACATGCGCGCACGCACGCACGCACGCACACACACATACACACACAATATTTTTATCTGTGTTTATGCATAGTTTGTCCGGTAACGTTAAGTATACTTTGAATAAATATGTCACACATTTTATTTACATGGAATTCGGCGCAGTGTCACTTTATGTAGGTAATAATAAAACTATTATTGTATAATCACGCCATGAAAGTTAATTAACTAACGTAGGAGTGTAATATACCCTTTTGCTTACCTATTCGAGGATTATAGGCGTGATGTCACATTTACGTTTACGTTTAAATTAACTGTAACATTGGAACTCTATACATGAAATACGAGTACACACGAATGAAGCCGAATACAAAGCCATAAATATAATTCTAGCCTTCCTCAAGGCGATAGGATTATGTGGATTGTAATGAATGGCCTTGAACAATAACGACCTATCGCGGTTGTGCCCGCGGAATGTGCCCTGAGCCACCAGAATCTTAGAATTCAAGGTGGCAAGATATTTTAACCAAATAAATGAATAATGACTTTTGCTTTAAAATGTGGCTAATAGTGAAACAGTGAAATATTGATAATGGCGTTAAAATTTAAATTTAAGCACGCTCTTTTTCGATGAATCAGATTCGTCCATTTTATAATCCTCTGCCTCGTTGGTCGTGTTGGTTGTAAGGACGATTGCCGAACTGAAGGGCCTGTATTCCATTCCTGGGTCGGACGTTACTAAATTTTCTAATTTAGATTTTCTAGTAGTGGCTCGGAGTCTGGATATGTGCTCGGTATATGGCAATAGGCGCACCACCTATTCCATAGTGGGACGTAAAAGTAACTGATAAAAGGTGGGAGTGTTCTACATTCCTCTGCCTACCGCTTCGGGTATTACATGCATGATGTTACTTTTTTTTATTTTTTATTCCTATTGGGTCAATATTGGCGTGGCGAGTCTTGGTCCCCTCGGCCTCTACATCCCGCTACGTTTGCAATTGTATATTTATTTAAAATTCTCTCTATACGTTTACACAAACACTCTTATTTTTTCTATTACTATTTTTCACCAAGATCGTATTAGGCCGTTTTTGATTTATGTGAAAAAAAAAACCGTAATATCACGCCTTTCATTCCCGAAGATGTAGGCAGAGGAATGTAGAATACTTACGATTCACCAGTTACGTTTACAACCCATTATGAAATAGGTGATGAGCCTATTGCTATACACCGGACACATATCCAGACTCCGAGCCAGTACTAGAAAATCGAAATTAGAAAATTTTGTAGTGCCCGACCTGGGAACCGAATCCAGGACCTCCCGATCGGCAGTCATACTTGCAACCAACACGATCAACGAGGTAATCAATTTATATGGAGACAGGTGGAAAGACGCAAAAATTTGAAAATAAGTAAAATTTTAGTCAGTAAGTCATATAATGAATATTTATCACAAAACAAAGAACCTAAAAATTGTAATCCTATCTACTTAATCAAATCCGTAGGTATTTGTTTCCAGATAATTCCTGAAGCAGTAATTTCAGCTTTCTTAACGTATACAGTTTATTTGAGCTTTGCTGTATACGATATAAGGGTCTATCTACATAGGGATCGCACACAGTTTGTAATTAAATTAACCCGGCTTACTTAAGCTAAGTACGCGCTCAATACTAATCTACGTAAGAGGCAGGGGCGGGTGAGGACCGACAATTTGCGGTAAAACAATGGAAATCTTCTGAACGCGCGGTCAGATTGACCAATGGAAGTGATGGGTCGCAATGGAGCCATCGAGGCAATAAAAGTGACAGAGTAAGCTTTTTCTTGATAAACTCTGGCCGTGCGCCAGCTGCGCTGATGTAAGGCGCGGTGCACGCTGCCGACCCGCCGACCGAGACCGACGACCCCGCGACGAGCGCACACACTTCCCCATTTCGCCGCGTCCCGGGAAATGTTGACCTACTTTCAGGGAGCAACTTTAATATCTAAGTGTCTTTTAGGCGATGAGAACGATCGCTTTACCGAATGAATTGTTTCTAAACACTTGAAGTAAGACAATAATATTTTTATAGTAAATCTACTTATGTACATCTAGTAGTGTTGTTGCATCGAAATAAATATACAATAATATGTTTGAGATTAGTTTAAGCCAACCATTGGATACAACATAACATCACGCCTGTTATCCCCGAAGAGATAGGCATAGGAATGTAGTAAGTACACACCCACGTTTCACAAGTTACACGATTGCCTTACGCCGGGCGCAATTCCAGACTCCAAGCCACTATTAGAAAATCTAAATTAGAGAAAATCAATATTACGCGACTCGGGATATGAACCTAAAACCTGATTGGTCGTGCTTGCAACAAACACGACAAATCAGGAATTCATTGCATATAACCATAGCAAATCTCCAAAAAATAGCACGCTTCAACTTAAAAAAAAGAAATAGATTCATGGCGACGAGTCAATTAAATGCTGAGTTAATTTAAATTTCTAACAACAATTTCCATATTACAATTTGTCGACCAGACATTACGTAGATAAATGCAACAATCAGATAAAATTGTAGAATTGCGTGTGCGTGTTAAAAACGCAACGTGAGGAAACGACGACGGCGACGTGACCGTACCTTTCTATACAGTACGTTTCTATACAACATGAAACGCTCCAAACATTCGCTGCGTGATGTAAACTCACAACTTGATTACTGGCAAAAGATAGCCGCTGAAAGGCGTTAAGCACTCTCGCAACTACATATTATACAAAATTTTAACGAATATCAATTTATGGTCACTGAAAAAAAAAAATTCATTCGTAAATACAAACTCACTGGCTTTTGTAATCAAATTAATTGAAGGGGATCATAAAGTTAGGCAGATTCATGGAACATGTAGCAAACGTTTATTCTGAGGGCAGTAACGAGAAAATCGGTGTTTTTACAAGTCCGTACAAAGAACATAACCTAAAATAAATGTGCGTCGAATTTTTGGTTATACATATGTATGCTTTGACGTTGACATGGACACTGACATTTGAGTAATGTTAGTCAAATTGCTTTAATTTAAATGTGCAAAAGACGATTCGAGTTTTATTATAAGAATAGTAAAGCATGAACTTTTAATTGTCGATTCTCTGTTTTAGATGAATCATATTGTGTTTATGCTTCAAGAAGAAGGTAATAACTCCTGACCTTATACATATACTTATACATATCAAAGTATTCTTACTTAAAAAAATATTATACTTATAAATATTTGTCAGAAAATTATTTTCTTACAATGAATTTTTACAAAATCAAAAGCTTCACATTCAAGGAAGATCGACAAAATTAAGATAGTTTCAAAACATGGACAGCGATTTGACAAAAAAAAATTGTGTTTTTCTACGATGACAGGAAATTAACAAGCCTATTGCTGGATGGTTTTCAACACCTTTTGTACACCGATGTGTAATTAATGTGTTCTTCACGTACAATGTTCTATATACTTAAAACGAATAAACAAACTTTCTTGCTCTTAAAGAACATTCCAATAGGATTGAAAATCTCCCACGATATTCCCATAACTTAGAAATAAGCTTTATATGGTCTATTTAGAAATAATGATTTTTCTTTCAAACTATTCAAACAGTTACAATTCAATTTTATACTTACAACTTGGACTGATCATAAACGTATCAAATCAAATTTTAAATCTATCATATCAAAGACACAATTTATAACAAAGAAAAAAACGCCAAAGTATTGTTCTTATTCTTGGAAAAACGACTGTTATAATTTATTCAAATTAAAAGAGAATCAAGCGATTCCATTTTCAAAGGAAACAAACAGCCGCATTGTCCCGCATCGACACATTTAAAATTAAAAATTCAATTTTCGAACACAGTTTAAAAGTTGGCAAACCCTCGCGACGGGTAATATAACGGAATCACATCAACAATAGTTCTGCATAAGCATATGCAAAACAATTTGTAATGCGGATGCATAAACTGTTCTGTACCACATGCGATACCTACGAAAATGAAGTTCTCATTCCGGTGGCGAAACCATGCCTTATTTAGATAAGAATAAAATTCAGATTATCCATGTATTGTAGTAGGAAGTTGTAGAGAGTATGTGTTTTGGTATGTACACCTCGACGAATGTTAACAACAAAACATGTATAGAGGAATGTTGGCAAAAGTTTTTCGTACATAGTAGCAAGTATTCTGTTAGTCGAATGATTTTTGGAACCATTTATTCATTTAAAGGTGGAAACAAAAAAAATATTTTTGTGGTTTTCCATACTTCATTCCATATTCCATACTCCATTCCATTAAAAACCATACCGCCTGATACGATATTTTTTTTCGATGGCCACATGACACCGTTCATGATAACACCATAGACCAAGACGCGTCCAGGTCCTTGCTACTTATTTGTTCTTGGTATTGATATCGATATACTGATATCTGTCACTTTCTTGGTTGCACGCACAATTAATATTTAAATTGCTAAGAGTGCATCCGCTTGTTATGGCGTTGGTCTTTATGAGCACCTTACGTTGACAACTTGACAATTGGTTCACATGGACCGACGCATAACTGATGTTAATAAGAAAACTGTTATTGAATGAACCACTGATGACATAAAGAAAACTGTGGTTAAACGAGTCCATATTGATAGGGAAAAATTCTAAACGAATCGAACGTAGGAGCATCGGGCGCAAGTCGTACACACAAGGCACGTGTCGACCGCACGCACGTACAATTAACCGCAACTAAAAGCGTTGTGACGTACACATATGACGCATACGTTCACATACAAGGGAGCGTTAATAATTTTTAAAACGGCTCATTTCACGTTATCCGTGAACCACGCTCGCGTAGAGTATAATTAATTAGTCTAAGAATTCGGCTGATAAAATTCTTTGGTACAACAAACGATAGGGGTACTGGAAGAGGGTGGGGCCTCATGGGCCACACACCTCATGCCGATTAGAATTCTTTATAAACAAAACTTATCCTATAAAACTATTGCTAGAATTTAGAAAATTGCGAATATTAAAGATTTCTCAACTCTATTTCGATGCCACTGACTTTGGGACGTGATAAATCGACCGACTTTTAATATGCCTGTTATTTGAACTATGTAAATGTATCACATACAACCTATATTTATGAATGTGTCAATTAAAGGAAATGTTTAATCAATCATATAACTATTAAATAATATAACTCAATATATAACTTTTAAAAGCGTGTCAACAAAATGTCCACATTCATTAATGTCGTGTTAGCGACTTGAAACAGGACTGTAGAATTAACGCTTAGTAGTAGGTACAGTAAACTCGGTTAGCATAAGTTGTTACTAAGATCATTACTTAGTGTTTAAACGTGTTGGTAAACAGCCATACCATCCATCCATCAGGTTTCGTTTTTCGACAAACAAATTTTTTTAAGACCTCGAAATTTCCATTCTTCTTTTTAAATGCTACGTAAGATCCTTATGGGAATACTGCAGTATTATCTGGAGCCCGTCGTTCGCGGTACACGTACAACGACTTGAAAAACTTCAGAAAATTTTCATTATCACCTTTCTTATTCGAATAATCTTTGCTCTAGTTTATAATAATATAACTCTAGACTTAAATATTTTAGGATGTTATCATTACAACAAAGGCGTAAAATTGCTGATATTGTGTATATGCATAAGTTAGTTATTTAAAAAATGGGCAGTCCCAACCTGCTTAAAAAAACAAATAACGCTGTCCCCCATCCTTCTAGCCGTCTCCAGGAACAAAATTCTGCCGTATGAACAAAATTCTCCACTTAATCGTATATGTTCAACATATATGTATAATAAAATTTGTAAAAATATCGATATATTTAATACAACACCTTTATCCATTAAACTTCATCTAAGATCTTACCATATTATTTAATTATCAGCCTTCAAACGTCCACAGCTGAACACAGACCTAATCTAATCAGTGACAATCTGACAGTCCATCAGATTCCGGGGCTTTAGACTCTAGCTGTATCCTCCTAGCATCATTCTTGAGGTCCGTAAGGTAACCTCGAGTTGTATAGAGTTTGTATCGATATTATCAATAGACGAATGAGATGGTATACAAGAGTAAGAATATAATTATTGATTTCTTAGAGACTGTGTGCGTGTATAACTTCAAACCTTTAGCAAATCACACTTGCGTATAATTTCAAATTTATTGCACATCACACGTGTGCGCGCATAATAAATATAAAGGCTTGGTACAATATGTATGGACTATATAACCAAAGACCCCTCTCGACGGCAAACAAAGTTTCCAGGATATTAATTACCGAGATAAGATAAACCCCACCCTAAGCCCGTGGGACGGAAGACGAGGCGCGCGCTCGGTGTGCACGACGGCAAACAGTTTATTTGCTGAGATAACCTGATGCGGCATCTATTGTGACATCACTCGAGTGTTTAGCCGGTCACACATGCCGTTTGATATATACATACTTACATTCTTACCTACACTTGAAATTGGCCCAAAAAAAACCGGTAAGAACCGGATATATTTGGCTTAATATCAATCGAGCCACGAAATGGATAGGCAATATCATACAAATACCCGCAATTCTCCACTCTGCCATTATAAAAGACGGTTTTTTACTTCGAGGTGTACCTCGTAAGTTTCATTGATTTCATATATGTAGAACCAATAAAACCTGCTATGTTATTAATATAAAATATCTAATTGATTTCAATGTACATAATAAACACATGAATGCGAATGTCAGTGAATGACGACGCCGAGGGTGATCATGACTGTGGCCCTTGCGTAGTAGGCGTGCGAGTATGAATACAGTGCAGAATGAAATACAATCAGAATTGTAAGTATTTGTCACCCGGAGCTCTCTGCCTACCCCTTGTAGAACAAAGCGCGAAGATATATAATAATAAAATAAAACGAACAGAGTTGATATTATAATATTGTTTTATTTTTTAAATAACACTACTAAAATAATCATTAAATGAAACCTTATTTCAGCAGAGTAGGCGATTATATATATGAGTCAATATTTTACTGCCAACCCTAACGCCAATAAACGTTAGAGAATAAGAATGGATGAAGCATACACAGCGAACGAGTAGGGGCTTATGTAATACGCCGATGATTTATATCGGGCCAGAGCAATTATTATTTCAGAACCAGCTATATTTATTGTTGTTCCACGGCAGAATGACACGCGAACAAACGATTACATAGCATTGTTGACCGCAGTGTAAGCACGCAAGAAACTGAATGACAATAACAATAATTATTGTAATAGACTTAATTGAAAATATTCCAAGGACGTAAAAAGTACACCTAACTGCCTCCACATGTAACGAAAGAAACAGTAAAGAAATTAATGAACTAATGGATAAAATATAGAAGTGAAAAGGTAAAGGTAAACCGCTAATTTCAAAAAGTATTTTAAAGAATAAAAATTTCATTTAAAATCTCAAGTAAACTGCTTCGTTGATCTTGTGGCATCAAGCGCGAATGCTGTTCGAGATGTCCTGTGTTCGATTCCCGGGTCCGTAAATGTTGGATTCTTCTATTTCAAATTCCTAGTAGTAGCTCGGAGTCTGGATTTTGCGCAAGGGTTATAGCGATAGGCTCAAGCCCTATTTGATAGTGGAGCCTGTGACGTCACAGGTGAATGCTAGTAGCGTACTACACTCCTGTGCCAAACTCTTCAAGAAATAAAGGCATAATTTAATCTATTTATTATTATAAGAAGTTCACAGACCTCCGAATATAATTTGGAAATCAGCAGTCAACATATCGACGGCAGCAAAGAACAAGAAGACATCTGCATTTTTGAGATTTTGTTATTTTTACGTAATTGAATTTAGAATTCTTTATTTTATCTAGTGATATTTTTTTTTCATCCAAAATCTCAATATTTGTGTACATTTTGTTGCGTAAATAAAGACAACTACACCCTATTTTGAAAAAGTAACGAAGTATTTACGGATATATACAACTGTCCGTATATGCGTCGTACAATTCGGCTCGTC